>JASDQU010790175.1:282138-292685 GCA_032191745.1 Picea mariana | reverse complement strand
GCCATCTTCTTAAGGATTGCCCTGGTCTACCCAAATTTATAGAAGTATGGTCTACACATCCTTGCCAACCCACGTTGTTAGCCTATGAACAACATGCTGACAACTCTTCGTCCGCTAGTCACAATACCATTGGGAAGAAGAAAACTAGAGTCAAGTTCTTGTGTATGTTATGCAAAGGGAGTCATCTAACTCATCTTTGTCCTCATATGAAAGAAGCCTCAATATTACTGGAAGACATGACTGTTTCACAGCCTCAACTTCTAGCTGCTTATCGCAAGCTTTCTCTCAACCCACCTATAGTTGATGGAATGATCAATCCAGTTCCCCTGTCAGTCAGTCAGGTTGATCAAGTGGTCAATCTGGTCACATCTTTGGATGAACCAATAGACCAAGTGGTTGATCTAATCCCATCCTCGGTCAACCCCACTCTCCCGTTAGAGAGTGAAACCCAAGCGGTCGCTCCGTTTCCACCTATCAACCCCATTCTTCCCCTAGAGAATGAAACCCAAGTGGTCGATCTGATCTCATCATTGGTCGATCCTACTCTCCCGCTAGAGAGTAAACCTGATACTACCCACGTTTTTCTCATTGATACAAACTCTGCCGTGTCGAGGGGTATTCCTCCTTCTCCCGTAGGACCCCTTCCAAGTAATGAGGCCATACATTTTGATTGGGGTGTGCTAACTAGACCTTGTCTTCCCTCTCACTTTCCTTTCCATATTACAATACATGTTTGTGGTCAGGACGTTACCAAAACATTGATAGATGAAGGTTCGTCTGTTAGTATTTTGTCCTCTATTGCTTGGCAAGCTTTGGGTTGTCCTCCACTTGCGCCGGTTACGCAGAATCTGTTAGCTTTTAACAGAAAAACTAGTCAACCATTAGGGACCCTTCCTCAGTTTCCTGTAACTTTGGGAGGGAAAACTATCTTCATTGATGTCATGCTAGTCCAAGACCCTTTGGATTTTTCTTTACTCCTTGGGCGAGATTATGTCTATGCCATGAAAGCTATTCTCTCTACTCTTTTTCATGTGATATCTTTCCCTCACGATGGGCGAGTTGTGATTGTTGATCAACTTTCATTCATTGAACCCGCTTGGATTGCCTCCCTGAATGGTTCTGGTATGCAGACAGTATCACCCCTACCACAGGTCAATTATGTGGCGTTTTCACCCATGGCTTCGACTTCTGATGACTTAGATCTGGTAGTTGACATGGTGATCTCTTCGATAGGGTTGTTAGAGCCTGATATATTTACTCTTGTCATGACCCTCAACATGGTGTCCTTCCAGAGTGTGTTTCTTCCTTCCAGTGAAGACCTCTTGGAAGCCATGACCGAGTTTTGTCCCTTGACATGGTGTCATTCTGGAGCATTGTCCTATTGGAATCCATGATCAAGAAGAGAGGTTCCGAGGACAGTTTTTGCGTCTCTGTAACAACCTCGTTAAAAAATGAAATAGAGGTTTCAAGGATAGTTTTTGCATCTCTGCAGCAACCTCATTAAAAAATGAAACAGAGGTTTCGAGGATAGTTTTTGCGTCTTTATAACAACCTCGTTAAAAAATGAAACAGAGGTCTTTGAGCATGGTTTTTTGATTTCCAGCTCATTAAAAAATGAAACCACTTACGAGGATAATTTTTTCGTCTCTATGACAACCTCGTTAAAAAATGAAAAAGAGGTTACGAGCATAGTTCTTGTTTCTATGTCAAGCTCATTAAAAAATGAAATAGTTTTCCCCTTCTCTGTTTGAGTCAAGTCCTTCATCTAGTATTTGAAGCTTCCTTTCCTCCACCTTTTTTGTTGGATGAAATGAAGCTTCGGGGGCATTTGCCTCAGCCTCTGGACTTCATGCTGAAGTTAGAGCCACTAGTTTCTTAAGATGGGGGCTAAGTACCAACCATGCATTGGGAAGTCGCAAGCATAGTTTTCTATGGTTCAAGATTGTGTAAAAATGAAACCACCTACCTCAAGCATAGTTTCCTCTGGTTCAAGCTTGCGTAAAAATGAAACTAGGTCCAAGCACAGTTTTGTTTAGTTTTTAAGCTTGTGTAAAAATTAAAATCTATCCCAAACATAGTTTTGTTTTGTTTTAAAGCTTGCGTAAAAATGAAAACAATCCCAAGCGTGGTCTTTGTCTGTTCTTGCGCTCGTAAATACATAAGAACGCGATTGAGCATACTTTTATCACTTTTTCGGGCTCAACAAGGTTATACGAAAAAGGAACCCCCTGGAGTTCTCTTTAAGCTCTTTTCAGACTCTCTAAACATGAAAAGATCACCAAGCGACCTTGCTATTTTCACGCTCGATAAAGTATTTGAAGTACACGTCTGGTGAGAGATAATTTCTCTCTTTTTCGGTCTCATTCAGACTATTTTACGAAAAACGAACTGAGAGAGTTCTCTTTTAAGTGTTTTTCCAAACTCTATAATCTTGAAAAACCTTTGAGTTTTCTTTCTTTGGACTCATAAAACAAACATTGAAAGGCCCATATGGGACCCAAGTTTTCTTTAAGTGTTTTTCAGACTCTCTAAACATGAAAAACCCATGAGTTTTCTTTCTTTGGACTCGTTAAATAAACATCGATAGACCCACAATGGGATCGAACCACTCCTTCCTAGGGTTCGTTAAATATACTCCGAGGGACTTGTCCAAAGGATGAGCTTATATCAACAAGCATATGTGATCCTCTTCAAGCTTGCGTAAAAATAAAGAGGTACTTGCCAGAAATGGTGGGGGAAAATTTGGGAAAGAATTGTGTTTAAACCTATATTCCATGAAAGAGTCACTTTTGAACATGACACCCTTTCACTCACCTTGTGTCTAGGTTGGAAAATTCGCTTGTCTCCTAATCATACTCCTATAAGATTACAAATTGGTCTGTGATCCTTGTTGTTGAGTCAGTGTTTCCAAGACAGTTGTCGTGTCGTCAATCCATTCAAAAAGATGTCCAACCTGAAAAGCCTTCTATTGCGTCGGCCATTTCTGCAGTCTTTAAGCCTTCTATTGCGTCAGCCATCCCTGAGTCAGTCCTGAATGACTTATTACTTTGATCAACATCAAATATTGTTACTCGTTTCGTGTCATTGATGTGGGATACATTAAGGCCCTCCTGTGACGAGTCTTTTTCTATCGACTTCAACTCATTATCCAAGAATTAGACTTAGAAACTAATTGGTACCTTGGAACTTGCATGCCTCAATGGCAAGTTTCCTCGCTTTCGACAGTGGGTTTTCATAATTGACCCATGATTGGAAGATTCCGCTGAGTGTTCAACTTCAACTCATTAATTCACATTCATTGGATTGTACTAGATTACCTTGGGATTCATTGACATTAATGGTGATTTCCCTCGCACTTGTTAACGGTATACACTAATGACCGGTAATAAAGTGGTTTCTACCATGTTCGACTTCAACACATGTATTCACATGGTTAGATTCGTACTATAGAGTGGTGGAGATGAAGACCCTGGATATTTTCTGATAGATCCAGGTTGCGTTGGAGTATATTCAGTGTACTATTACATAGATCCACATTGTATGTCTGGTGGCTATGTTCAAATTTGAGTCTTTAACTCATAGATCCATGGTGTATTTTTGGTGGCTATGTTAAGATTTGAGTCATATTGGCATGGATCCACAGTGTATGTTTGGTGGCCATGACTTGTCTTACTTGACATGGATCTTCACATGTCGGCATTAATGCTTTGAGTCATTTTGTATTTTGAGTATGGGAATTCCTACCTCAGTGATGATATATTATTGTACTGTATTTCCTTGTTGGTTGGCAGGTTTCCGACCGACTGTTCCTTGTTCCCTACACACACTCGACAAAGTATTTCAGCTATCACTTTGTTCTAACTTCATACTTTGGGGGGCTCTCTGTTACACATTATTTTCGTCATCCCTATGATTGTTAATGATGTAAACCTATCTGTTGCCTTCAGAGGGGTTAGTGGTCTGAGTTCCTAAAGAGAGAAGGGAGAAGAACTTTTCTTGAGAAAAGAAGTTGCATTTTCCTATGTAAAAACCTTATAAAAAATGAAGTTTGTAGGTTGCTATATAGGCAGGGTGCGAGAATGACCCATTCTCGTAGATTGCACTATAGCCAGGGTGCGAGGTGTTCGTAGGTTGCTCTATAGCTAGGGTGCGAGAATTCCAGCATGTGGGAAAAATGAGCGTTTTCTCGAATCTTCTAGAAGGAGAAGCTTCTATGGTGAGGTGGCATCTGAATGGTTTAGATCTTACTCGCTTTCATGATTTAGTGGGATCATCCTAACCTCCTCACCTTATCCTCTTCAACTTATAAAAGGAGAGGAGTTCTCATGGAGAAAGTTAGCTTTTGTGAGCTTGAGCTTGGGTTAGATTTGGAATTATTAGCTTGGTTAGAGTGGCTTTGAGATTTGCTTTGTCAAGATAGATTGTGAGTAGCTATCAGATCTATAGTCTCAGAATCCTTGGAGAAAGAAGTGTGTGGGGAACGAAGGATAGTTGGAAGGGACCTTACGACATCAAGGCCATGGTTGTAATCTCTCGTTTACATTTAATATGATACAGTAATATGTTTCTTTCCCATAAAGCTAATGTTACTTTATTGTATAACTCCTTGATCATATACATAGATTAACTATTGAATATATTGAGTTGTCTTCACTTCGATTGGTTTGTATTGTTGTGGTTTGGACGACGCAAGAGCATTAGAGAAAATATGGAACAACAAAGACCCAAGGAAGCGATCATAAGGTATGTTCATGATTCTTGCCTCCTAGTTCATTTAGTAGTGGTAATCTAGGGAAAGAGTATTATTCTGTCCTGTTTTGTTCTAGATCCAGGTGGATCTAGGGAGATCGGTTTGTGTCCGCACTTACAGATTTATCCAATAACAGAGTTCTCAAGGTCGTGAGAACCGGGACATTGAAAGTCTCAAAATCTCGACATAATCGGGACCGTCCTTTTGGAAGGACGCGTGGCAGCGATCGAGCGCCACTGGGAGAAGCTCGACTGGAGGGCTTCATCGGAGTTTCAAGAGTCCCATGAACAATTGCATCAGATATCATGAAATCACGATACGCAATATCCCTATAGGAGAGTCGTGTGTGCCACAGGTGGAACTAGTGGTGGACAGGTGTCAGCAACCTGGGAATAGTCGGGAATCGACAAATTGGACTTCCTGAGGACAAGGAACTTGAGACCTTTCAAAATCCCAAACCCCGGAGGAAATCGAGGCCATTCATTTAGTGGACACATGGTAGAGATCTGCACCATCGGAGGAAGTCTCAACAAGGAGTCAATCCATCGGCATTTGGAGTTCATCGGGATATCGGGGATCCCGGTGACAAGTGGTTCATGCACTTTGAAATCGCGATCTGTGAAACCCCGATCAGTGGGGAACAACTATCATCACAGCAGAGGAAGACCTATCCATAGTGGAGGCTAGCTGTCAACACAATGGAGAGTCGGGGATTCAGAGGTCAGGATATCCATGACCTTTGGAGTCTCCAAACACCGGAGGGATCCTAGCCATTCATTGGTGGGACACGTGTTAGGAATCCGGAGGGAGTTGGGGATCTATGCATCGTGGGTTCCAAGGACGTATCCACATCAACACCAAAAACCCCAAAACCTCGATAGAAGAGTGTATGATTGCGTTCATATGGTATGCGGTCATGTGGACCATGATATAGCCTGGAAGGGCTAGTGCACAAAGGGCGCATCGGGTTTTAATGCTTGAAACCCTGACAGGAGAAGATACAAGGCTGCGGTCTTGTGGATGCATGGTCATATGTGTCAGGAGCTGAGCCAGGGGGGCCAGTGCGTGGAGAAAAGCACTCATTGGAGAATCGATGATTCAGGGATCGGGAGTTCAAAGGTTCAGTGACTCTCGACAACGGAAATACCGAAACCTTGAAGCCTGATAAGAGCTTTCCCGTGGGGAAATTGTTCATGGTCCGGTGCAAAAGCTGAGACAGAGGAAGAGAAGACCTATGGACTGGATCATATTTTAACAGAGGATTCCAGCAGGGGATCTAAAGAGCCGCTTTGGCTCAGTGTCAAGGAGAAATTTAACGATCCTGTGAGCGGGTGAGTTGGAGGTGTTGAACCAATTACGCCTACATCACTTTTGGAACACCATACTTCTCTCCATCTTGAATAAGCTCTCTTGCCCAAGCAAGATTTATTTTATGGGAGAAGGTCATTTGAGGAGGTTCTTGAACTTATGATATATTTTGGTCTTCAGGAGTCTCCTCATCAGGGGAAGTTACGACTTCCCTTACTGGTTCTGCAACCCTAGGAACTTCCCTCACGAATTCTACAATCCTAGGATTTATAGTTTCTTCTTCATATACTTCTTCAAGCTGGAATCTTCTTGATTTCTTAAGTGTTTCTTCTTCATCGAAGGTCACATCCCTGATGATTTCAATGTGGTGGTGACCAGGTATGTAGATTCTGAAGGCCTTGGGGACCTCACAATATCCCACAGATATTCCCTTATTTTCCTGAAGGGTCCAGCTTGTGTCTCTTTTCTTTAGGTATATGAATAAACACTAGACAGCCAAATATTTTGAGATGGCTTACCTCTGGCTTCTTTACGGTGAATATTTCTTTCAGTGTCTTGAGCCCAAGTGTGCTATGGGATAATCGGTTCTGCACATAAACAGCTGCTATTGTTGCTTCTACCCATAATCACATAGGAAGATCTTGATCTTCACAACTTCCAGTATGATTCTGTTCTTCTGTTCAGCTACATCGTTCTGTTGTGGATTACAGGGAGTAGTGAGTTCCCTCTTGATTCCCACATCTTTGCAAATGTTTATGAACTCCTTTGAGGTATATTCTCCTCCATTATCTAACCTGAGTATCTTAATCTTTCTTTCAGAAAGATTCTCTATAAAGGCTTGAATCCCTTGACCTTGCTGAAAACTTCAAATATATCCAGGTCTTACGAGAATAATCATCAATGAATGATACATAGTATACATACCCATTAATGGAGGATGATGGCATCGGGCCATCTAAATGAATGATTTCTAGGCCTCCTTCTGCCTTGTTTTCCCTCTTCGTAAATGGGTTCTTGATGTTCTTCCCTTTTGCACATCCATTTCATACGCCTTCATGGTCACCTTTAAGTTATGGTAAACTTGTGACTGCTTTGCATATGTATGATAGCACCTTGTAGTTGAAGTGAGCTAATCTTCTATGCCAAGATTCTTCAATGGTGTGGGTCATGGCAGCTTCTGAGTAACCCTTTAGCTTATGCAAGCTACCTTCTTCTCTTCCAATGATGATTGCTTCATCTATGGTCTCTTCTTTATCATGTTGCCTTCTGCAACCTTCACCATAGCTTCCTCAGGGTTATTACATGTGACCTGGAGGAAGGTCAACAAAACAACAAGAAAGAATAACATCCCTCTTAATAATATAAAGCAATAGCATGAACAATCATCCCAGTAGCTCATTTAGAGCTATCACTTGTAATTTATCTGAAGTAAAGATTAAAGGTAAGGAATACAATACAAAATGAGGTCAACACTCTTATAGTGTTGTGACCAAGCATTCTTCCATGGCAACCTGAAACTAACACACAAGGTTTCTCCTAGAGGAGATGTTAGTTGTATCAGGAAAAGCATATACCTCTATATGCTCACATGCTATTAGGTATAATACTTTACAAAGACTGCTATCTCAACTATAGTCATCAATTTTCCATGTGTACCTTTGAATCTTATCAACTTGATTTAATCAAACATGGAGCCTTGTCTTCAAGAATGAGTGCTTGATTTTCTTCCAGGTCTTCTTCACTCAAGTGATGAGTGCTTTCTTCAACCTATCTTCTGTACTAAGACAATACACTATCTCGACAAAAGGTTAGGTTAGAGGATAAGCTCTATGATCAACTTTTAATCCTTCTAATAATTTGATCATGGCTTCAACATGCAACACTGATCAAGATAATGTCATGACAAATAAATGCATATCAAAATAATCACACCTGGGTTGCATCATTCCTCTGAATGTGTTGGATCTTGAGATCCTTCTGGATCTATGGCAAGAGATCCCTTCTCCTACAAATACTATTTAGGTTTTAACCATTAAACATATGTGAGTACATACCTCTGATGACATTTGCAGGTAGTGGCTCCATCTGGTAGCAACAGTAATCATTACCAACTCTTAAGAAAACTTCAATGGTGATTGAAACTGGTCTTACGGTTACAACTGCAACTGATGCTACAACTACAATTGCAACTAGTTCTGAAACTGCAACTACAACTTAGGGTTTGATGAGGAAACCCTAATTTTTCAAATTTCAAATTTTGAAATTCTGATCCAGGGAATAGATGCGCTGGGATGAGGCGAGTATGTTGGTGAAGTCAGAATTTCAAAAATCCAACTTTTACCCCCTCAAAATTATCTGTGGATTTCTGGACTAGTGCTTCTGGTTTTCTGGTACTTTTGGTACTCTGGTACTTCTGGTACTTCTGGTACTCTGGTTTTCTGGTACTTTGTGAAACTAGGGTTTCAATTTTTGAGAAATCTAGCCACTATGTGCACTCAAGGTTCCAAAATGATCCTTGGGGGAGGGTACAACTTTCTAGGTGGTTTTGGAGCTGACAATCTTCACTTTTAAAAAAACCCTAATTTTTGGGTATGTTAACAGTGATGTTTTTCTTCTTGCGAAATATGCATCCTTCAGGGTGGATATGATACCATGTTAATGTTTATTCCATTATTATATTTCTTTGCATTTTAATAGATAAGAGAAACATAAGAACAAGATCACTGAGAAATACACATTCACAAGAGACGCAACATTTATCCTAGGAAACCCTCTAGGGGAAGAAAACCCAGCAAAAACTTCCTTATCATAAATTGCCAATAAAATGTCAAGAGATAACTCAAACCAATACAGATAGTCCTCTCCAAAAGATGTGCCGCTCTTCTTCCTCTCTCCTTTGTCGGTAACAGATCAGAACTTGTCTCTCAAACTGAGCAAGTGAGTTATGTTCAAATAAGGTGCTATCCTCCTTTATTTATACAAGTTTTGGCACGTGTGAAGTGTCTCTTCACTGGAAGGGATGACTTCTTCATCTGGGTGGGTAAACCCACCTTTATTATATTTCTGGGTATTTTTATTAACTGATGGGGCCAACTTCTTGTTCTGTCTATTATAATTGTCTGTTGACCAATCCGCAAAAGGGGATTTGTTCCTATTACAATATCTGACATGATCAATCCACAATGGGGATTGATCCTATAAATAAAATATCAATAATAATAAGAATACTCTTTGCAGTTACATTATTTCAACACAATCATGCCTTTGGCTTTCATTGAGGAGCTTGATCCCGAAAAAAATTCATTTAGGCCCTCAAAATGGCCCCGGAAGTTAAAACTGCTAAAAATAGTAAATTGCCAAAGTTGTCAGAAAACTGTCTTGAGCTAGTTGGAAAAGGTCGGTGGCCACCGATATCCATATAGATCAATCCTCCCTCCTTAGGAATCAATGGTCTCCATTGCGTTGAGGTCCCCCATTAGATGAGGAAATTTCTGCTGAATTCGGCCCAGGGTGAGCCACTTGCCTTGGTGTAGGAGCTGCCCTGCTTTAACGACTCAATAAAGTTGGATTCTTTGTTGTCGAGTTCCCTTGATTTGTGTGTCCACAATCTGATTATTGGATTCCTATTGTATGCAGTGTAGAATTCCTGCAGAAACCCCGATAGATCTACAATTCTAGTTAAATTGAACACAAACAATTTTTTGATATTCAAGAGATGAGAGAAAGTTTCTACTCCATAAATCATAGAATTATGTTAATAAAAAATGAATATACATGAGCAACCATCCTCAAAAAAGAAGAGAGGAGGTGAATATATAGAATTTCCAACATAGAAATTCTAGTAAAAAAAAGCTATAAATAGCTAAAATAGGTGTCATAAGCTAAGGGAGACCACATAGTTCGACCTAGACCACTAAAGATGAATTTCACACACTTATTAATGTCCAAAAGAGTCAAGTGATTTCCATTAGCTCACTTAAGCTCACTTAACTGATAAGAGAAGCAGTTCCAACTCAGTTAACTGACCCAAAATAATAGTTACTAATAATAGTAAAGGAAAATATCATAATTAAGGAATAAATCTCTCACTCAAAGAGGAGGTGCGCATTCCCCAATAATGGATGATTTTTTCATGGGGGAGTTGGAATAAATCAAGAATAAATCAAGAAAAATCAATAAAATCAAGAACCGGGAGTTGAGTCTTGATCTAAAATTAGCAGTTTTTCCTAAAATCTAGGGATGAGGAGCCCTTCTTTTCTATGTGACCAAATTAGGTGAAATAAAGTGTAAATGAATGTATTAACAAATATATAGGAGTCTAATCTAGGTATAAACTAATGTAAGTTAGGGATATGCTCCAACACCCCCCCTTAAGCCTAATTGTAATGACAAAAAAAAATTGAGTCCCGACAACTTGGCCATTTGAGGTACTCATTACATAAAATAATTCCTCATGAAAAGAGGAAAGAGGGAAAACCTCATGGGAAAC
>JASDQU010790175.1:258905-280052 GCA_032191745.1 Picea mariana | reverse complement strand
TTCAATATCAACAATTCCTTCTCCGCACACCTTTGCGGGTGTGGCATCTCCCAAGTAAATTGGGAATTTGGTGCTTTCTTTGATGGAGGAAAATTCATCTTTTGATGCAGCCATATGGTTCGATGTGCCTAAATCAAGGATCCAAGCTGATGGAGTGGATTTGACATCCATTAAAGAATGAACATCTCGTTCTCTCCCTCCTGTTATGTTATCATCTTTCTTCTTTGCATTTTCGGGCACCGTGAGATTGTGCTGCTGCAATTGCTTAGCCATCTCATCGATAGTCTTCCTCATGCAATTTTCTTCAGGATGAAAAACTTTGGAATAGTAGCTGAAAAGTGTTCTTTAATTATTCTTATTCTTACCCTTAGGCTTAGAAGAGTTCTCTGAATATTGTGCAAATCACTCCTTCTTCGATTCAGGAAATTTACCCGTTCCTTTTTTCTTGTCTTTTCCACTGCTCTTTGGAGCATCAGTAGCTGCAAGTGCTTGGTTCTTGGAACGCTTGATGGCACCCATTTGGACTAACTTATCCTTCTCTTGAGTCAATGCTACAATGAAATCATTAAATGGAGGCATTTTCCATTTTTCCTAAGTCAATTTAGATTCTTGAAAAGACGACACAAATACAGAATATTCAGGGCCTAATTTCGAGAGAATTGAAAGGATGAGTGGTTCTTCCTTTTTCGTGACTCCACATGCATTAAGTTCAATGAGGATGGATTTGAACTTGGTGAAAAATTCTTGCAGGTTGCTGAAATGAATTTGAATTAGGGATATGATTTCATTCTCCAGTTGATGCACTCTCATTGCATCCTGCTTGCTGAATAGTCCTTCCAATGTGGTCCAGACCACATCAGGAGTAGTGGCTCCACTGACATGAAAGAGGATATCTCTAGAAATTGATAGACATATCATCCCAATTGCTTCATATAATTTATTGAAATACTTTATCTTCTCCACTGTAGCATTTGGTTCTTTCTCCGTTCCCATTGTTACCCGATAAATCCCTTTGCTTCGGAGGAGCAGAGAGATCTCTATCTTCCATTCGAAGTAATTGAAAGGATTCAGAATGAGTTTTGTGGGCTGAGAGAGACGATCCATTGCTTCTTTCTACATCTTCTGATGATCTATACCTGCAAATAAAACCATGTACAATCCACTAGATTCAATCTAGCTCTGATACCATGTAGAATTCCTGCAAAAACCCTGATAGATCTAGAATTCTAGTTAAATTGAACACACACAATTTGTTGATATTCAAGAGATGAGAGAAATTTTTTTCTCCATAAATCAGAGAATTATATTAATAAAAAATTAATATACATGAACAACCATCCTCAAAAAATAAGAGAGGAGGTGAATATATAGAATTTCCAACATTGAAATTCTAGTCAAAAAAAGCTAGAAATAGCTAAAATAGGTGTCATAAGCTAAGGGAGACCGAGACCACATAGTTCGACCTAGACCACTAAATACACATGTCACACACTTATAAATGTCCGCAAGATTCAAGTGATGTGCATTATCTCACTTAAGCTCACTTAACTGACAAGAGAAGCAGTTCCAACTCAGTTAACTGACCCAAAATAATTGTTACTAATAATAGTAAAGGAATAAATCATTAATTAAGGAATAAATCTCTCACTCAAAGAGGAGGTGCACATTCCCAAATAATGGTTGATTTTTTCATGGGGGAGTTGGAATAAATCAAGGATAAATCAAGAATAAATCAAGAAAAATCAATAAAATCAAGAACCGAGAGTTGAGTCTTGATCTAAAATTAGTAGTTTTCCCTAAAATCTAGGGATGAGGCACCCTTCTTCTCTATGTGGCCAAATTAGGTGAAATAAAGTGTAAATGAATGTATTAACCAAGATCTAGGATTATAAGCTAGGTATAAACTAATCTAAGTTAGGGATATGCTCCAACATGCAGTCGGGGTTGAGCTCTGTTGGTGTCAGTTGTTCTGCTACTTCTGAGGTGTCAAATAATGGTGGGAAATAAGGGCGAAGAAGATCCACGTTGAATACTAGGTGCAGGCCAAGGAAAGGAGGAATGTTGAGCTCAAAATAATTATCCCCCATGGCCTTGGTGATAGTGTATGGCCCATAACGGAGTGGGCAAAGCTTCCGATGGGGTTCTATAAGGTGTTCTTTCTGCAAGTGCAACCAAACTTTATCGCCCACCTGGAACTTATGTGGCATCCGATGTTGATCATAGCATTGTTTGTACTTGTCAGTGGACTTCTGTAGGATATATTGAACCTGTTGGTGGATGTGCTAGATCCANTAAGGTGTTCTTTCTGCAAGTGCAACCAAACTTTATCGCCCACCTGGAACTTATGTGGCATCCGATGTTGATCATAGCATTGTTTGTACTTGTCAGTGGACTTCTGTAGGATATATTGAACCTGTTGGCGGATGTGCTAGATCCACTCAATGAACCGAGTGGCTTTGTCAGCTTCAATTAGAGTAGGAGATGAGTCGGTCGAGGTGACTGTAAGGGGAAGTGCAACATCTATGGGACCCAATGGTTGGAATCCCAATCCCACCAAAAAGGGGTTGTGGCCGATTGAGCTATGTAGGGCTCAATTGTAGCCATGTTGTACATAGGGAAGGCTCTCATCCCATGTGCGAGGGTGCTTTGAATTATACATGCGAAGGATATGCACAATCATTCAATTTACAACCTCGATTTCACCATCTGTCTGGGGGTGGAAGGCCATGGATTTGGTGAGCTTGGTGTCCAGCAGTGACCAGAGGATCGACCAGAATGTGCTGAGAAATCTACTATCCTGATCTGAGACAATGGTTTGTGGGATTCCAAAATCTACCCAGACTCGTTCAAAGAAGAGCTTGGCAGTGGCCTCTACTATGATGCTCTTCTTGCAGGCAACCATAATCGCCATCTTAGAAAAGCAATCAATAACCACAAAAACACAGTCATTTCCCCGCTTGGTGGATGGGAGGCCTGACATGTAATCCATTGAGATGGATTCCCATGGCTTGTCAGGAGTAGGAAGAGGGGTGTACAGGCCTTGTTTCTTAGTGGTTGGTTTGGCAATAGCACAGGCAATGAAGGACCTGATATACTTGCCAACCGCCTGTCAAAGTTTTGGCCAGTAGAAATGTTTATGTAGCATCACCACTATCTTTTCGATGCTGAAGTGTACTGTCACCCGATTGTAGTGGGCTTCCTAGATCATCTTCACTTGCTCACTTGATGGAACACAGATATGGCCCAGATGACAAAACAACCCATCCTGAAGATGGAAATTATCGACAATTGTGTTCGCACCCAACATTTGGTAGGTGGTGGCGAAGTCAAGGTCTGTCTCATAGAGTTGGGGCCATCCAAATGCCTCATGGCCTCAAGATTCTAGCACTGTGGTGAGTGTCACGACTGTAAGTCTGCTGAGGGAATCAACAACGTGATTGGTGCTTCCTATTTTATACTTGATGTTGAGGTGGAATTGCTGCAAGTATGTGGACCACTTTTGATGGCGGTCATTCTGTAATTTTCCTTGTGTCTGCATGAAATGCAGTGGCTTATGATCAGTGTGGATGATTTTCTCCTTCCCAAGAATGTAATGTCTCCACTGGTGGCAGGCTTGCACAATGGAGTACATTTCTTTGTCATAAGTAGGGTACTTATGGATAGTATCTAATAGTGTCTCACTATGATAGGACACAAGGTGGTCGTGCTGAATGAGAACGATGCCCACAGCATAGTCTGAAGCATCTGTCTCGATCTCAAAGGGATGTTGTAGGTCTGGTATTGAAAATACTGGGGCTGAGCACAAGCGATTCTTCAAATCATCGAACACTTGTTGTTGGGACTAGCCCCATGAAAATTTTACCTTACCACCACCCTTGTTTATTTAGCTGAGGGCCCATGCAATATGGGAGAATCCCAACATGAAACTATGATAGAAATTGGCAAGCCCTAAGAAGCTTTGGAGCTCAGTGAGTGTTGTTGGGGCTAGCCAGTCACGGATGACTTGGATCTTGGTTGGATCCACATGTACACCATGTTGATCAATGATGTAGACCAGGTAATGGACCTTGTCCATGCTGAAGGAGAATTTTTCCAAGTTGGCATATAGCTTGTGTTGTCGCAGGGTGTGCAGGACCTGCTGAATATGCTGCAAGTGTTTGGTCCAAGTCTTGCTATAAATTAGAATGTCATCCAGATACACCACTACAAAATTATTGGTGAATGGGCATAGGATATTGTCCATCATCCTCATGAAAGTGGCTGGAGAATTTTTCAAACCAAAGGGCATGACTAACCATTCAAAAAGGCCTTCCTTTGACTTGAAGGCGGTATTCCATACATCTGTCTATTCTATGGAGACCTGGTGGTATCCATACTTTATATCAATCTTACTGAAGTATTTGGCCCTCGTGAATTGATCAAGGAGGTCATCGATTCAGGGAATCGGGTATCGATTTCTGACTGTGATTTTATTCAGAGCCTGGTAATCAATACAGAGTCACCAGGTTCCATATTTCTTCTGTATCAGCACTATTGGGCTCCCGCAAGGTGATGAGATGGGGAGAATGTGCCCCTTGTGGAGCATTTATTAGATCTATCACTTGATCTCCTCATTCTCTAACAAAGAGTGATGATAAAATGACACATTGGGAAGCAGTGCACCGGGGGTTAGATCGATGGGGTGCTTGACCTGACTGTGCAAAGGTACCCCTGTAGGTGAGGAGAAGATATCTGAGTATTCTTCGATGACCTTATACACTTTCTTTTGTTGTGTGGAGAGGTTGGTCGTAGAGACCCTGGATGTGGCTGTGATCTTTCTCTTATTCTGAGAGAAAATCACGAAGAAGAAAAAATTCCCCATCTGAGAGATGACCTTCCTGCATTGTTTAATAGAGATAAAGGAAATAACACTAGGTGGGACTGCCTCAGGTATCTTGTACAATTTCCTGTTCAAAGTGATAATAACACTACGAGTCCTAGACTCATATACAGCATGACATTTCCATAAATAAGGTTGGCCCAAAATAACATCACAAACTTCGAGAGGAGAAACATCACACAATACCTAGTCTTTGAAGGTCTTGATGTCATACGACAATCGGCATTGTTGGCTGATGCAGAGATTGCTTCCTTTGCGGAGCCATCCAATGGTGTAGGGTTGTGGGTGAAATGTTGTTGGCAGGGCTAGCCACTTGATGACCTATGTTGAGATGAGGTTCTTCTGGGTACCGCTATCAACAATGAAGTGCAGTGGGGTTCCTTTTACTCACATCTGTGAATGGAAGAGGCACTCTCCTTCTTCTGGCTCGTCTGATTCACCAGGATGGAGCTTGGTGGTAGTAACGGTGGCATTGGGTTCCACATCAATGATCCATATTCCCCTTTCTGGTCCTAGCTTAGAGTCAGAATCTACATCTAATTAAGAGGCTTTCACTTCGGCCACCAGCGACTATTTCGAGCAACATTCAATAGTGTTATGCCAAGGGCTCTTATGGAAGTGGCACCACTTCCCGATACCTTTCTTTGTCTTTATGGTGTCCTTCTTTGCTTGCATCTTGGACTGGTAGTCATGATACTATCTATATTTTCTCTGTCCTTTGTTATGTGGGTTGGGGCCACCCTTTTCTGGATTTTTTTGTGAGGGGTTGCTAGGCCCAAATTTCTGCATCTTTTGTTTGAGATTTTTCTCGATTTTGATGACATATTGGTAGGACGTGCCCAAGAATGAGATGTCCAAAAATTCCATTTCAGTATGGATGTATCTATGCAAAGCACCGTGATACTTGAGCACCAGATGTCGCTCTGAATCTTTGATACCCATCTTGGTGCAAAAGGTATGGAAGATATTTGTGAAATATGACACTGCTTGGTCTGTTTCTTGCCGCAGTGTGGTCCATTTGGTATACAGGTCGTCGTAACTTTCGACAGGGTAGTATTGTTCCTTAATAGCATCCTTGAAGGATTCCCAGGTGGTCGTGACTAAAAATAATGAGGTTTCCTCTGTTTCCTATTGCTCACATAAGGTTTCCCACCAATATTTGACATGGGGAACTGCTTTGAGGAGCGCAAAAATAATCTTTTCTCTATTTGAGAAGTTATGGACAGAAAATTGCCCTTCTAGTAGATTCAACCACTTGTCTACAGAATCTGCGTCTATTTGACCTTCCAATTTAATAATATTGAAGTTTATGTGTACCTTGAAGAGGGTGGCGCCTCCGTTCGAAGAAGATGCGTCGCCTATTGGTAGTCGTCGAAGGATTTGCATGAAACTATCCATCATCTCATTCCTCTGTTGCGTGAGGGCTTCCTCAATCAAAAATTTGAAAGGATCTCCTATCCTATCATATTTATTTTCTCCTACCATGAGAGGTCGCTTGGGCATGCGAGAGATTTTTTCCTCAAGAGAAACAAGCTCAAGATCCAACTCTTTGTACTCTAACCTCGTTGGGGACATGCATTAAGACGATAAGGAGCAGACCGCTCTGATACCACTGATTCGGATTTTATGAATAGAAAAAAATGAATACAGATTATTAATAGGTTCTTAGCACAAAATCACAGAGATACAATAAAACTTATTTTCTATTCAATAATGAAATAAGTTGAAACTATAAAATGCAGTGGAAACAAGCTTGTTGGAATGGTGGCGGCTTATCTCTGAGAACAGATGTGACAGTTGCACTTATTCGCAAGAAGAAAATTTCAGTGAGGCTCTAAAGGAATTTTTACAATAAAAAAGAATTCAAAAAACCCTAGGCATCCAAAAACCTAACCCTACGAGATGAAGCGCCAAAAGTCAGGTCGGCCCCGTTTGGGTAAGTTAATACATCAACTTCCCGGGGTCGTAACTTTTACATACGATTTCCGTTTTAAGCATGTGATAGCCCGTTGAAAAGGTATCATCGAGGAGATTAATTTTTGGGGATCAATCATGCATTTGGCTATCATTAAGGATATCAATCCTAAAAAAACTTCATTTAGGCCCTCAAAATATCCCCGAAAGTTAAAACTGCTAAAAATAGTAAATTGCCAAAATTGTCAAAAAATTGTCTTGAGACAGTTGGAAAAGGTGGGTGGCCACCAATATCCATATGGATCACTTGCAACCTCAATAGCTATGGCAGGAATATGTAATCATACTTTGATACAAGAAATGAATTTCACGGGTTTCAAAAGAGAGGAGACAAGGATATGATGCGAATATGAGTCTCTTACAACTGTGCAAGCCCGATAAACCAAACTGTGAGTGCTAATTATTTGTGAAAATTGTTGGGGATCAGAAATTTCTTATTCTCATCCACCTTTCCCTTCATCATTCTTCACATTTCATCACCCAATTAACCTTTCATGACATCATTTCCATAAATATACTTGGTTTCACCTTATTGTTCTCCATTTTATTCATTTTAGTATTTAAAAGGAATTTGTGATTAAATGTTAGAAAATTGACATGTTTTCATATATATCTCAAATATGTGTGAGCTTTGTAATGTGTAGGAATATATGAAGGATTAATTCAAAGGACTTCTTGAATACTTCCTCCACCATTTCAATATTTGAGGAGATAATTCAAGCCCATTCCAAGGAGAAGATCATGGAGATTTGGTTGGAATATCTTATCCAAGATATATGAGAGATATGTGTGAGGATTTAAAGGGATTATATTTTGTAATATTGGAAAATAGGTTGAGAGAATAGTGGATCTGTAATAATGATATGGTTATCTTATCTTCAAGGCTCTCATGTATAAAAGAGAGTTCTCTCTCTTCATGAGGATTCAAGTAGAAGAGGAATTAGATTATTCAATTAATATGTAATTAGAATTAGAGTAGTCATTAATGGTAGTCATTAGGATTCGAAAGAGAAAGGGATTCTTAGCTTTGATTCATGGTTTTGGTTTTCATGATTTCATTATTTTGTTATGAATATTGATTTGATTATTCAATGTAAGATTGCTTCATTGGTGAGAGCTCTCATATGTTGTTATGTCATTCAACTCTTTACATGTTTTACTTGCTTTTCCTTCATGTAGTTCTCCATTTCTAGATTAATTCCTTCACGCAATTTCTCATTCCTAGATTAATTTCATTTACGCAACTAGATTAATTCAATTCCAAGTCATGCGTTAGATTAATGATTCTATTTCAGTCATGTGTTAGATTAATGATTCAATTTCAATTGTAGCTTAAACATTAGATCAGATTAGTCCTGCTTTAATATTGCATATACTTTGCATGTGCTTCGTCATTTTACGACCCTGGGTTGACAAATTAGATAAGTTGGGTAAATACTACAATGCAATTAATACAACATTAGTTCATCCCAATATAATGACGGTCGTTCCCTTGTCATGATTGTTGTTCCTTTTGTTGTTCATTTGAACAGGACGATTGTTGTTCCTTTGACTAGAACAACTGTCGTTCCCTTTATGATTGTTGTTCCTTTACAGGTGTTGCATCTCTGGAGGCTGGGTATTGAAAACGGAAGGTAAGAACCTACGTAGGCGACAAGTAAAGCGCTTGTGCCAGCACCTACCTTTGGTTTATGCATAGAGGTTGTTTTTAGGACATCTATAGATCCCAACATTTTGGCGTCGTTGTCGGGGAAGCATGATGGATTGAGGTATTATTTTCTTTTTCATTTCAATTCATGCAAGTGTGATTAGACATGATCCTAACTCTGAGGTGACATATGGGTAACGACATGTAGGGTAGTGTAAATTCCAATTCCTACAAGTTAGTGTGAATTTCAATTTCTACAAGTGTGATCTAGACATGTTGGTAAGGGGTCATAGAAGCTCGTGAGAGGAGACTCCTCATGTTCTCCCTATAAACTAGGTAAAAGTAGTTTCAATTTCTGCAAGATTAGTTTAAATTTTTGCAAGTGTGATGTACATGTGTTGGTTCTAGGGGTCTTAGCAGCTACTTGAATGGAGACTGTTCATGTTCTCCCTGACCAACTATTAGGAATGTTTTAATTTCCGCAACTATGAAGAGTAATTATTTTCCATTTTAGCAAAAGTGTTTTTTTTAAGTTTTTCATTTTGATTTGGGTGTTGTAAGAATCCTTTTTTTAACATGGTTTAACAATGAGTTTAAGCTTGGAACAATTCACTCAGGTCCTAGCAAAAGTCGGGATCTCCTCTTCTCTGGAAGAGGAGATCTTGACAGTAGCCGAAAGCTTAATTACTCCTCCAGAGGCAAAGAAAGAGTCAACATACGACGAATCTTGCATATTTAATAAAGAACAATTATGTGAGTAGGAGGTTGAGGAGGACAGCGAGAAGCTACAACATGATCTGAGTAAGACAAATTATGCCTATGAAATCCTGATCGAACGTTGGTTTCAAGCAAGTACTAGGTTAGTTCCACTTAGTTTTCCTTTTTATTTTGTTAATTTAGAACTTCAGCAGCTAATTTCGCACGCTCATAAATATTCTCGACTATCAATCGTGAAATTGAAAGATAACATATTTTTATTAGTGTTGTGTGCATGGCTACATTGTCTCTTTGATTATATGTAACTAATGTCCCATTTCTAATTAGTGTAGTGTAGGTAGGGTTTTATTTTCGATTTTTTTCTTTGCTAGAATAAGTATACTCTCCTCCGCGCTTCATGCGATCGCGAGGATTAGAAAGTAGGATGACTAATTTTGTCCTATAGTTTGTATGCTCTCCTAATATATTTTTTGTCTACGGTTTGTTTCCATTTGCTGACGAATTTTTAATAAATTTGCGAAATCATTTTTATTTTTTTAGATAAATACAAAAATAAAAATTTACTTTTGTCTGCAAATCAAAACAATAAATCAATAAGTAAGATGGTCTGCAATTGCAAGATAAGAGTTGTGCTTTTCCACGATGAAACTCCAAGCTGAAACAATATCACTCCCACACTTTGTCGCGTCTTCATGTCTTTAACTTTCGGTCTAGGTTCATCCCTGGTTTAAGTAGCGGTCATGCCATCTCTTTTATAAACCTGCAACAACAGTTAAATGGTAAACTTACAAATGTAATTTCCCCGCTATCATTCATCCTTTCATGCCGAAACCTGCAAAAGCAATAGAAAATCAAATCAATAATAAAACATTGGATCTTTATCCTTATTGCCAAACTTAAATTCAATGTTGTTTCTATTAGCCGAAGAAAGATTGCGTAGTGCATACAATTCTAGATTAGGGATGATAGAATTTTCTCCCATGGTTATGTTGCATTTGGTTCAAGCAAGGACTCATTGACCAACCCCACTGATTTCATAACCTATTGATCCATATGAGTTGACTCTCTCGATGCCAGTTTGAACTCACCCAACCAAGATAACAACAATCATGTTTTACTCAAAATACGATGAGAATTTTCTCGCGGGTAGTTGTGGGATTTCTTTTAGTGGCGGTGTTGACTGCAAACAATTTTTCACCAAGATCTCGGTGATAATATTTCATGGGAATCTGAATGGATTTCCTTACCTAAATTTTCTGTCCATCGGCATGCTTTATTGGGATTAAATTATTATATTTTTGCTTAATTGACGGATCTCTCTCTTACTGGCTGCGAATTTTCTTCCATAGTTTCTCTTGACGAAGCATTCTTATCATAGGATGTAAAAAAATCCAATTGAAAGATCTGTCAACTCCAAAATTAACCTCACGAAGCTCATGAACTTTCAAAAATAGCCCTCACTCTGTCCTTATAGCCGGAATGTCGAGTTAATGAATTTCACGGATGCTCCTAATTAAAGGTAATGAGATGATGGTTGAATGTTATTATTAGAGTTGTTTTAACAACTCGTGCTATATTTCTGAGACATGGATTCTTGGTGATACGTTGTGGTCATACACTGTTGAGAGCCACTAATAAATATAAGGACATGAAGAAAAACAAGGTTGTTGAACATTTAAACAAGACTATCGAGCGATGATTGTTTACGTTTGGATTCTTGGGCAAATGCAAATCTGGATATAATAAATGCGAAGTACATGTCATCCCTAAAATAGCTCATTCACACCTCAGAAGCTATCCTCTCCATCTGAAGACTCTGGCTTCATTTTTCTTACAAGTTGATAGAAAGTGGACCTGTTGTATCCAATCTCACCACAACTGAGGATGCAGAAACTCTATTGGACTCAAGATCCACAGCTGATGTTGGTTTATTTGACTCATTAGAGGGCACTGAAAATGAGGAGTTTTATGTTGCATCAAGGTAAGAAGATGATGTGTTATTTTATCAAAACAACTAGTGACAGTGTAGCTATTGTTCTTGGCATTAACACAAAGGCAACGTGGCCAGCATTGGTACTATTGAAGAAGGAGCCTAAAAAAAAATCCCATTTTGATCGAAAATCTGATAAAGCTCCCATCTTTGAGTTCATCTTTGTAAACAAGCTCCCATTAGTGATGCACCCTCGGTATCCATCTCCCTAAAATTGAAGATGTTGCATCAGAAGCAGTACATTACCAGCTAATGGATGCCACACATCCAGGAGTAGTGCCAATTCATAAGGTCAATTTTGATGCTAAAAGTGATTATGAAATGATTCAGAACCACAAAGTGCTTCAAGACGTTTTCAACAAACTCAAGATATCAAAGAATATTGAAGTGAGTAAGCTTGTCAAAGGGCGACCTCCTGATAATCTGGAGTTCATGCAATGGATGAAATGATACTGTGATTCTTTCAACGGCGGGATTGTGAACAATTATAATGCATTAGAAAGGAGAGAAGCCTGTAAAAGAGGAAATCAAGAAAACCAAAAGGCAACTTCGTGACATGATCCTCTAGTTGTAAATGTAGGGCATAAACGGGCAATATCGGTAGTCCAAAATAATACTACGGGGAGCACTGGTCCTGTACAAACTTCTGCCGCAACAACTACAACTACAGGTCGCCTAGTCCTGGTCGATAGTGTTCCACCTATTGCTCCAACCCAGATTTAGTTTCTTAACATGCAGATCACTGGCTTAAAGTTGTCAGTCGATAGCCTGGAAAAGGAAAGGGGCTTCTACTAATATGATATTTGATAGTTCTATACAGAAAAAAATACTACTCTTCACATCTGCCAAGCATTAGAACCTGTATATAATAAACCTGCAACATAGCTTCGTGGGGTTGATTTTGATGAAAACCTGGGTGTTTTGGTTATTGATCACGCCAGCTATGTTGTTTTGAATATTGATAGTGATCATACTTTGTTGTGTGTGACTGTTCACAGGATCAAGTAATAGAATGTCCTTTTTCATATTTGTTTTAGTTCCTGCGGAAATTGCACTGGCTTGGGTTCGAACATTGTCATCCCTTGCTCCCTTAAGTATTTTCGTAGATTTCTGCAGTATTTTGGCTATGGAAATTGTTATCAGGGATGATTATTCTTTATTTCAAAGGTTGGACAAGGGTACGTTGCATATGGAAATGAAACCCAAGATATAGTGACTCTCAATTTTCCCAGTGATTGGTCTGTAGTAGCTGTGAAAGTTGGGCTTTTCGCATCCCCTCTCTTGACATTTCCTGTTATGATGCGTCCTATTCATGAAATGTTTGAGATAAAACTGATGGAAAGCTATTGGTTTAAAAAAAAAACTATTTTGCATTCCCATGGATGGAAATAGTATTATTCAAAATTCATCGTGTGGCTTTTGTTGTTATCCTTGTAGTACTGGCCTCATCCATGCTTGGATTTGGGGTCTTTATCTCTTTGGTGGGAAGTACATTCTGTGCATTTCTTACATTTTTTTTCCCAGCATTGTTTCTCCTTAGCGCTTTGTTGGTAGCCAATTCAATTTTTTCGATTGCCCAAAAAGATGCCTACACCTGATTGTCTCCTAAACGACAAAGTCATCGTCGCATTTTGCAACTAGACATTTGTTTCATTTTTTGCGACAATTGCAATTTGATTTCGATTCAGTTTTCACAACTGAAAGTGTGAAAACCCCGTTATTTGGACTGTCGTGATCTACTCATTGATATCCCGATTGGTACTTACCTTTGGTCTGCTATTAAACGGCAGGAACGACTTTCAAACTATGCCCATTCACTTTGATTGCGCAACTTGATTTCTTTGGTAAGGTATTGAACATGTTAAGTTATGGGTTATATTTGATTTCATAAGGGTCATGGTTGATCTTGTTTTATATGATGTGATCCTCACTATCATAACTTCTTAACTTATCGATTTCATAAAGTCATTGGTTGCAATGTTTATACACTTTGATTATGCTAAAATACGCATGGGCCATATATCAGTTTGGTTTCATATTTGAGTGGCAATGTTTTACACTTGTCGCATTGGTAAAACTTTTTGGATTTGATGTTGGATTGAACTATACACTTGGCGCATGAATATAACATATGGTTTTGGTTCTACATTTGATTGATGGCACGTTGATATGGTTATACACCGATTTGGGTTGGCCAATTAATATGTTTTAAACGTTATGATTACTGATGGAACAACGATGTACTCAGTCATTAATACACTGCATGGTGGTGATAATCCCACCACCTTTGCATGCATTACATTGATTCATTCCCCTTTGAGCACTTGCAGCTGTTAAGCCCTATCATTTTTTCTCCTACGTTTTGTATTGTTCAAACCAAACCCTACCATGCATAGAAGCCATGGCTCCAGTCGTAAGGGCCAAGCCCAACAGGTGCCAAGCACTGTTGATGTTTGATGGCGCTTATAGTGACCTGGAAAAATTCGGGTGGCTCCCGTTCATAAGGAAATTCGATGGTTATAACCCTAGCGTGGCTCGGCAATTTGCGTTATCATTCGATGGCTACCGAAACAAAGTTGGAGATGTGCAACTTAAAATTAATCAACAGTTTCTTAGCTCGGCAACCAGTCTGCCTATTACGGGACATAAGTGGTCGAAGAGTTGTAAGGTGGATGATGTCCCGTGGACATTTCTGTTCCAATCTCAAATGGTGAACTCTTGCGACAAAGGTTTGCCTGATAAAATGTTAAAACCACGTTGGCATGACCTCCTAATGATAATCAAGCAATTCATTACTTGCGAGGGCAGGTATGGGTTCGTTTTCTTGTTTCACCTTCGTCTATTGATGGTTTTTATGGATTTCAAACTTAGTACGCCCCACTACCTGCATAGAATTTTGTTCAAAATGGTGAAAAGGTACAAGCGTAACCAGGCTGACACCAGCCTCTTCCATTTGGGGTTGATTAAAATGATTATGGTTTATGAGTTGGGATTACGTCGTGATTGTTGGGGTGATTTTCTCAGTCGTAATGGCTTTGAAGAATCGAACCCTCCGCAGGTTGATAAACCTATGGTGACCGAAACCCAACCTATTCCCCCTGTGCCTTACAGCGTTTTGCTACCCAAACCTCTACCCGACCCACCTACGAACTTGCCTATGGCTGTGACCAAATAGGGCGAAATTGCTAAACCCGCAACCAAAGAGCCTAAAGATAAAACTAATGCTAATTCTAAGGGCAAGAAAAACGCTCGGTTAATCTCTCGCATAGCGAGAAATAAACCTAGAACCCCTGCCAACTCTGAGCCTATCGTGGTCAGCGAAGACTCTGATTCATAGATTGAACATTTTCTTGCAAACGAGTATCCTTACTCAGAGGGTCTGTGTGACAAATCTGCATATGACTTTGTCAAGAATTTACCACCTTGTTTGTGGGATGATCCTAACTTTCCTGGCATTGAACTACCTCGTGGAACCCTCGGTGACTCATCGAAACCTCCTTCTGCTCAACCAGTTGTTCCCCCATGCGACCAGTGTGGGTTATGGTTGGAGAGATACTACTTAGATGTGCCGATGTTGCAATCCAGAATCCATGATTTGGAAAATCAAGTGGCAAAGCTCACTGGTCATAATGCGAAGGTGCAACCCACTGACAAGAAGCAATGAACAATTGGTTCAATTCTGTTCAAGAATGTCGAGTCAGCCATGGCAATTGTCAATTCGAAATTGGCATAGCCTCAGCAACCTTGCTGGTATAATTTTCACCCATTTATATGCCACATTCATAAACTCTGTGTACATCATCGACCTGCTATGTTACATAAACATGCATTGTTGTATATAACTTGTTTTGGTAAATTGAATTTTGTTATTAGATTTGGTCTTGATTCTATTAGTCATAATATGGATTTGATTGTGTTAAATCAGTTGCGATTGAATGTTCTGTTGCATCTATTATAGACAAGCTGTTTTGCATTTCAAAACTTGAGACACGATTTATGCTGTGATCTGAATTGGTTATGAGACACATGGTTATCTGTTACAATTTTATTTACATATCACTTTGACCAGCCTGGATATGGTTTGGATTATGTTTAAAAAAGGTTTTGTTTATTATTTACCAAATCATGAAGTGATACAAATCGTAACAGTTATACAACTCCCAGCTAGTCAATTCGTTGAGGCCAGTCGACCTGTTCTATTTTGAATTGGAATGACAGTATATTTTTAGTTACGGATGGATTTGTAAAACAAAATTGATCATGCCCAGGATGATGAATTTGTCTATAATTGAATTAGACCCGATTTTATTTGATTGTTGCCTAGCTTATGGTTATCATTGTTGTTGTTCGATCTTGACTATGTCACACCCAACAAATGAAATCTACGGTGGTTTTTGGTCAATACTGTTACGCATGTTTCGTTTTGATGTATATCGTAACAACCTTCCCATATTTGATCACAACAGAATGAATCTTATGCTTAATCTCTACAGCCTGTTGATTGAAACGACATGAAATATTGCTACAGCTGTAACATATATTTTGTGTTCAATGATATCGATTATAGTTGTGTTGTGGAAAATCTTATTTGATGTGGTTACTATCCTTTTTTATTATGGTTGTGTTGAGTATGATTACATTATATCTCATTTAATTTGATTCACTATTTAATTTCGTTTGATACGAAACAGGCCTGTCAAAGTTTGACCATGTTTTATGGTAACTAAAAAACAGAGCATTCTTTACTCTGTTTCCATTGCATTCATTTTGATATTGTTTAATTTGAATAGTAATTTCACTTCGATTATTAGTAATTCATTTTTTGAGGATTATTAAAAGATGATTCAATTTTATTTTATTTGATTAGATCTGGTCCTGTTTGCTATTTTTGACTAGCTACAGAATCAGATGATTCTGTAGCTAAGTCTATGAAGTCAATTTTTTATTGTTTTCTTAATAAAATATCCTTCTAATTTGATCTTTGTGTTCTATTGTAGGCAAATTCGAATTGGCAATAGATATGATGAGCAGTTAGGGGATGTTTTACAGATTTTACTTGCATTTTATTTCCTTAGTTTAGGTGATTTTGGGATATCTCCCAGGATATGTAAAACTATTTGATATTATCCACAAGGAAGTTTTACCTTGTGAAGAGACCCCTATATACTTATGATTTTTGTAATAATGTTCATCCTCAATTGTGGGAGAACAAGGATATGGAGTTCTATTACAGACTAGAGCAGAATTGATGTTTTGTCATAGCTTTAGCTTCTCAATATATCAACACTTTGTTCCATGTTTTGTATATCATTTTGTTTATGGTTTAGTATTACTTTTGCTATCTAAATCAAATGCGAATGATATAATTTTATTACTGTTATCCACATCTTGTTTCTTCCAAATCGATAAAAGACATAACAATTGTTAGTTCAGTTTGTGAATGATAGTTTTACCTTCTTCATAAATTGAATTGTTACATATAAGTTTTCTGCATAATAGGTTTCCCTTATTGCAGGAATTTATAATCATAAGATTGTTATGATTTTCTTTTATGTCTTGTTTGTCCTGTAAAACACTTCAAGGAGCAGCACAGCTGATCGTTTACAAAAAGCCTAAGGACTAACTGGTGTGAGTTTCTCTCCTCTAACCAGCTCAGAAGTTATCTCACGCAGGGCAGACTTGGAGCATTTCCAGGTCAATTAGTATTTTGTTTACTGTTTTTATTAAGTAGTTTGATATAGATATAAGTTTAATTAGATTTATATTAGACTGTTTAATTTCAGTAAATATATTAGATCGTTTAATTTCAGTAATGTTTATTTCTTTTTATAAAATAAAAAAAATCAAAAAAGGTTCTTGGTTGTCTTGAGGCAGCAATCACATTAATTTTGCAGGTTTTAATTAAATATGTAGGTTGTTTATAGTGTATATTTGTGAATAAGAAATATTATAACTGATAATTAGATAGCTGATTTGAATCATTATAATAATAGTTAGTCAATTGTATATAATAGTTAGGATAGCTAGATTTAGTTTTAATTTAATTTAGTAATTTATTTTAATAGATTAGTATATTAGTTAGTTAGTTTAGTTTGATTCAGATCAGTTTTTCTCTTTAGTTTTCTTAGGAGACCTTAGAGCGGCCAACGAAGCCGTTAAACTCGTCAGGGTGGTCCATTCCAAACGGCTTGGGTTATTTAGACAACCCGGACCGGTTCCACTCTCCCAGTTGATGAACGGTCAATTTCGCCTGTCAACAAATGGCGCTAGAAGGAGGGCCAAACTAAATTGATGGCACGAGGTGGTCGCAAGACTCCTCCACCCCCTAATATCTCCCCTATAGTGACTAGAAGCCATTCATTTGATAGTATCCCCCCTCGAACAACAACTACTTCAACCGAAGATACGCAGATCACAGTTGAGCCAGCAACCCCTAATCCTACAGGTGGTGATATACAAGAAATTTTTAGACAATCTCTTATTAAATCACATAAAGCCTTTGCTAGTCTTAGGCAACCAAATCGCCCGTGGGGTCAACCTTTAGACTTCTCTGAAGTCAGAGAACAATTAGGTGATATAGACCTTACTATGAATCCTACAGATCCAAACACAAATCCTACTGCAGGAGGATCTGGGATACCTCCTTCACCACCTCCCTCGTCTCCTTCTTCTTCTAGGGGATATTCCTCTTCTGACGAAGGCAAACCACCTTCTCAGCCTTCCACACCTAATTCCCCAAGGGAAAATTAGAAAAACCCTGCTAGACCTTGGTTGGACCAGGATGTTGCAACTGTACCTGGAGCCCAACACCCTTTACCTAAGCACCCGGAGAAATGGCTTCCTAAGTTCGATCCCGATTCGAAACAGATAGCTGAAGATCATATCAAAAAATTTATGTTATCCATCAGACTCCGTAATGTTGAACATGAATATGTTGTCTGTAGGTTGTTCCCTTACATCTTTGAGGGTAATGCGTCCACTTGGTACTTTGCCCAACAGCCTCACACTATAGTGTCTTGGAAAAAGTTTGAGTCATGCTTTTTGGAAAAATTCGGAGATGGTAAAACTCCGGAAGTCTTAGTCATGGATCTTTCAAACTTAAAAATGAACACAAAAGAAAAAGTTAAATATTTTAATCAAAGATTTCCAACCCTTAAAAATCGAATCCCTGAAGACTCTATGCCTGCAGAGAGTCTTGTAATAGCTTACTACACTAAAGCTCTACATCAAAGTATAGCTATTTGGGTGAAAAGATCCAAAAAGGCCACATTGTTAGAAGCCTTTGAAGAGGCTACGCAAATTGAAAAAGGTATACTTAGTATTAAGGATTCTTCTAGCAATGAAACTGAGACTGTTTCTTCTTCCAATAAGAAGATTGAAATTCTCCCCAGACCTACACAGAACAAAACTCAATCCGAAAACTCTGATTTGGAAAATTTAACCAAAGTTGTAAAAATTTTATCTAATCAAGTTATAGACTTAAAAAGGTCGACCGAGGAAGCCTCTTCGAGTAAAGGACCCTACAAACCTCCTTTCCGAAAGCCTTTTCCCTCAAACCGGCCTAATCCAAACCCTGAAGGCTTGAACCTAGAAAGTTTGCAATGTGCTCTACAGACAATTCTAGGAACCCAAGATGACTTGATCCCTCCTGAAATTCCTCAAGAGGAAGTCGAGCAGGAAATAACTCAAGAAGAAGAGTCTTCTCTGAATATCTTTGGACATTTCTCGGATAGTATCTTTCAAGCCAACTTCGAGACTGTTCACCCTTATAATACTAGGAGTAAGACAGCAAGTAAGCCTCCTGCCGATAATACTACAACTTCCCCCCCAAAGCCATCTAAATCAGTAGAAACTAAACAAATTTATGCTAGCCCTAAATTAGATTATGATGTTGTTGAATATCTTAAGAAATTACGGGCTAACATTTCTATTTATGAGTTGTTGAAATTTCCATTTTTGTTACAGAAGATGTTGCAAAATATTTTAGACAATGGCAAGAATGGTAATTCAAATGGTAATAAGGTTCTGCAAAGCAAAGTTCCACAGAAGACTTCCACAAAAAATAATCCTGAGCCTCAAGATAAAGGAAGCCTTCATGTACCTCCTGTAAATAGTGTAAATAATAATGTAAATAATGTAAATAACACAAATAATGTAGATAAAGTAGTATTAGAAACTGCGAGTAAGAAATCACAAGCTACATCTCTAAATACTCATAAGAATGTACCTCCTTTTCTTTTAACTTTCGAAATCTTCAACAGAAATGTGCATACTTGTATGGTTGACTCAGGAGCATCGTCAAATGTGATGCCTTGGTCAGTCTGCCAAAAGATTAATGTCGAAGTAGAACCATCTTCTTTGAAAATTATACAACTTGATAGAACGGATGTTAAAGTTATAGGCGAACTGAAAAATGTATTGATTAGATTATCATCTAACCCAAAGGTTCATCAGGTTATTGATATAATTGTGGTGGATATTCCAGAAGTGTATGGTATGTTTTTGAGCAGGGACTGGTCGGAGCAGCTACATGGTTACTTTGCAACAGACTGGTCTCACTTATGGCTTTCAGAAAATGGTAAGCCCAACAAGATCAGTGTGAATCGTGAGCGTTACCTCAAGTTCACGATAACAGACTTGAATGACCCCAATGAACCATATACACCTCTGGCTGATTCACCTGAAGTCCAAGGGATGGACACCTTCTTCGGAAATTTCATGGTTGAAGTTTCACCTATCAACAATTTGCAACAACAATTCGAGATCAAATCATGCATGCAACCAACAGCTTCTATCCAACAGTCCTGTGAGCCCGATGAAAATCAAATTTGGTCTTTATATTTCGACGGTTCCAAGTCTAAAGAAGGAGCTGGCGCAGGCTGCATCATCATTGATCCAGTAAAAAAACATTATTGGCTTGTAGATTAGAATTTGAATGTACTAACAATATTGCAGGATATGAGACTTTATTACAAGGTCTCAGAAAAGCTTTGGACATGCACATTCAAAATCTAATTGTATTCAGCAACTCTGAGATAGTGGTCAGGAAGGTGAGAAATTCTATACATTGTCTTTCCCCGCATCTCAAATGTTACCAGTCTGAGGTATGGAGTTTAATAAACAAATTTTCTTCTTTTAATATAAATTCCATTCCTAGATTAAATAATACCAAAGCAGATTTACTAGCTAATGTTGCCTCTAAACTTCTTCCCGCAGAAGGCTTATCTCCAAACGCATTCTCCGTGGAGCTATTGTTTCGACCATCTGTTCCTGACAATATCACGAACTGGAGAGTATTTGATGATGATCAGAAAATCATTAACTTTCTGCACATGGAGGAAACCTTTCAAGGTGTTGTGATAGATGAACAAACACACGACGACAATTTGCATGAATTTACAGTAATACCTAATCCGAAACCTCCTGAAGCTCTATCGGACATGGTAAATTCCATACCCAAATCTGTTGCTAGACTAGAAAAGTTTTATGATTTTGAATATAAATTCAAAAAAATGGTCAATTGTAAAACCAACAGTTCCTCATTGTCTTATGAAAAAGTCAATTTAGGAACTAGTGAAAATCCTCAGTGTATCAACTTAGACTTGGGATGTTCTAAGCAAGAAAAAGTTACTTTTGTTAAATTATTTAAAGAATTTAAGGATGTCTTTACTTGGAATTACGAAGATCTTAAAACATTCGATCCTAATATTATACAGCATGTCATCCCGATGAAGCCCCAAACCTTGCCCTTCCAACAGAAACTAAGAAAAATGCATCCTAAACTAGAACCGACCGTACAAAAAGAATTGAATAAACTCCTAGGTGCTAAAATAATTTTTCCTGTTAGACACACCCAATGGGTATCCAACCTCGTCCCAGTGTGGAAGAAAAACAAGGAAATTCGACTTTGTGTCAACTTCCGGAACCTCAACAAAGCGT
>JASDQU010790175.1:235829-257537 GCA_032191745.1 Picea mariana | reverse complement strand
GCACTTCTAATCAATGGTTAAGTACAAGAGTGATGTAAAATATCATGCAAAACAAATTAAACGTGTAGTAATGAGAAAGGACGTTGTGTACCTTGGAATGATCAGGTGGAATGATAATATAAGTCTAAATACAAGTGATGAAGGGTATAACAATGGAAAAAAGTATGGGCAAAAAGGGTACAATATGTGGTCCTAACAATGAGGTCTGAAAAATATGATAAAATATCTAGATTTTTCAGCGTCACCCCGCTCAGCTATTTACAAAAGAAAAACAAAATAAAAATATTAATAAGAGCTGTGGGAAGTGCTTGTAAACCCGCCGGGATACTGAACAGGTCCGCTGGCAGCGGGTAAATGCAAGCATGGCGCCAAGACAACTTCGTCGGGGTACTGAACAGGCCTGCTGGCAGCGAAGCAATGTCGGGTAAATGAAAATCTGTAAAATGATAAAAAAAACTCTCTGAAAAGTCCTTTATGCAGATCTAGAACTTCTTGACAGGATATAGACGTCCGAGTGGGTTAAATGGAAACCCTGTCGAGGCTATGGACGCCTGCTGGCAGCAGTGGCCATGCCAATAGTATTGAAGATTTTATCATAAAAATCATGACTTGTTGATCTTGAGACTGTTATTGGTTTGCATCTTTTGAAACATCGCTGAAAAAGTTAGTAGATGATGATGTTGGTACGATTTTCTGGTTGTTGTTTTAAGTTGAATTTCTCCTTGCTGTCTTGATCTGAATTCATTTCTTTTGACAGAGATAACTGCTTCTCCTAGTGTGTCACCATTGTTGGCAGCCAATTCAATTTTTTCGATTGCCCAAAAAGCTGCCTACACCTGATTGTCTCCTAAACGACAAAGTCATCGTCGCATTTTGCAACTAGACATTTGTTTCATTTTTTGCGACAATTGCAATTTGATTTCGATTCAGTTTTCACAACTGAAAGTGTGAAAACCCCGTTATTTGGACTGTCGTGATCTACTCATTGATATCCTGATTGGTACTTACCTTTGGTCTGCTATTAAATGACAAGAACGACTTTCAAACTATGCCCATTCACTTTGATTGCGCAACTTGATTTCTTTGGTAAGGTATTGAACATGTTAAGTTATGGGTTATATTTGATTTCATAAGGGTCATGGTTGATCTTGTTTTATATGATGTGATCCTCACTATCATAACTTCTTAACTTATTGATTTCATAAAGTCATTGGTTGCAATGTTTATACACTTTGATTATGCTAAAAAATGCATGGGTCATATATCAATTTGGTTTCATATTTGAGTGGCAATGTTTTACACTTGTCGCATTGGTAAAACTTTTTGGATTTCATGTTGGATTGAACTATACACTTGGTGCATGAATATAACATATGGTTTTGGTTCTAGATTTGATTGATGGCACATTGATATGGTTATACACCAATTTGGGTTGGCCGATTAATATGTTTTAAACGTTATGATTACTGATGGAACAACGCTGTACTCAGTCATTAATACACTGCATGGTAGTGATAATCCCACCACCTTCGCACGCATTAAATTGATTCATTCCCCTTTGAGTGCTTGCATTTGTTAAGCCCTATCGTTTTTTCTCCTGCGTTTTGTATTGTTCAAACCAAACCCTACCATGCACAGAAGCCATCGCTCCAGTCGTAAGGGCCGAGCCCAACGGGTGCCAAGCACTGCTGATGTTTGATGGAGCTTATAGCGACCTGGAAAAATTCGGGTGGCTCCCATTCATAAGGAAATTCGATGGTTATAACCCTAGCGTGGCTCGAAAATTTGCGTTATCATTCGATGGTTGCCGAGCCAAAGTTGGAGATGTTCAACTTGAAATTAATCAACAGTTTCTTAGCTCGGCAACCAGTCTTCCTGTTACGGGACAGAAGTGGTCAAAGAGTTGCAAGGTGGATGATGTCCCGTGGACATTGATGTTCCAATCTCAAATGGTGAACTCTTGCGACAAAGGTTTGCCTGCAAAAATGTTAAAACCACGCTGGCATGACCTCCTAATGATAATCAAGCAATTCATTACTTGCGAGGGCAGGTATGGGTTCATTTTCTTGTTTCACCTTCGTCTATTGATGGTTTTTATGGGTTTCGAACTTAGTATGCCCCACTACCTGCATAGAAGTTTGTTCAAAATGGCGAAAAGGTACAAGCGTAACTAGGCTGACACCAGCCTCTTCCATTTGGAGTTGATTAAAATGATTATGGTTTATGAGTTGGGATTACGTCGTGATTGTTGGGGTGATTTTCTCAATCGTAATGGCTTTGAAGAATCGAACCCTCCGTAGGTTGATAAACCTATGGTGACCGAAACCCAACCTATTCCCCCTGTGCCTTACAGCATTTTGCTACCCAAACCTCTACCTGACCCACCTACGAACTTGCCTATGGCTGTGACCAAACAGGGTGAAATTGCTAAACCCGCAACCAAAAATCCTAAAGCTAAAACTAATGCTAATTCTAAGGGCAAGAAAAATGCTCAGTTAATCTCTCGCATGGTGAGAAATAAACCTAGAACCCCTGCCAACTCTGAGCCTATCGTGGTCAGTGAAGACTCTGATTTAGAGATTGAACGTTTTCTCGCAAACGAGTATCCTTACTCAGAGGGTCTGTGTGACAAACCTGCATATGACTTTGTCAAGAATTTACCACCTTGTTTGTGGGATGATCCTAACTTTCCTGGCATTGAACTACCTCGTGGAACCCTCGGTGACTCATTGAAATCCCCTTCTGCTCAACCAGTTGTTCCCCCATGCGACCAGTGTGGGTTATGGTTGGAGAGATACTACTTAGATGTGCCAATGTTGCAATCTAGAATCCATGATTTGGAAAATCAACTGGCAAAGCTCACTGGTCATAATGCGAAGGTGCAACCCATTGACAAGAATAAATGAACAACTGGTTCAATTCTATTCAAGAATGTCGAGTCAGCCACGGCAATTGTCAATTCGAAATTGTCATAGCCTCAACAACCTTGCTGGTATAATTTTCACCCATTTATATGGCACATTCATAAACTCTGTGTACATCATCGACCTACTCTGTTACATAAACATGCATTGCTGTATATAACTTGTTTTGGTAAATCGAATTTTGTTATTATATTTGGTCTTGATTCTATTAGTCATAATATGGATTTGATTGTGTTAAATCGGTTGCAATTGAATGTTCTGTTGCATCTATTATAGACAAGCTGTTTTGCATTTCAAAACTCGAGACACGATTTATGCTGTGATCTGAATTGGTTATGAGACACATGGTTATCTGTTACAATTTTATTTACATATCGCTTTGACCAGCCTAGATACAGTTTGGATTATGTTTAAAAAAGGTTTCTTTTATTATTTACCAAATCGTGAAGTGATACAAATCATAACAGTTATACAACTCCCAGCTAGTCAATTCGTTGAGGCCAGTCGACCCTGTTCTATTTTGAATTGGAATGACAGTATATTTTTAGTTACGGATGGATTTGTAAAACAAAATTGATCATGCCCAGGATGATGAATTTGTCTATAATTGAATCAGACCCGATTTTATTTGATTTCYGCATAGCTTATGGTTATCATTGTTGTTGTTCGATCTTGATTATGTCACACCCAGCAAATGAAATCTACGGTGGTTTTTGGTCAATATTGTTACGCATGTTTCGTTTTGATGTATATCATAACAACCTTCCCGTATTTGATCACAATAGAATGAATCTAATGCTTAATCTCTACAGCCTATTGATTGAAACGACATGAAATATTTCTACAGTTGTAACATATATTTTGTGTTCAATGATATCGATTATAGTTGTGTTGTGGCAAATCTTATTTGATGTGGTTACTATCCTTTTTTATTATGGTTGTTTTGAGTACGATTACATCGTATCTCATTTGATTTGATTCATTGTTTAATTTCGTTTGATACGAAACAGGCCTGTCAAAGTTTGACCATGTTTTATGGTAACTAAAAAATAGAGCATTCTTTACTCTGTTTCCATTGCATTCAATTTGATATTGTTTAATTTGAATAGTAATTTCACTTCGATTATTAGTAATTCATTTTTTGAGGATTATTAAAAGATGATTTTATTTTATTTTATTTTATTAGATCTGGTCATGTTTGCTATTTTTGACTAGCTACAGAATCAGATGATTCTGTAGCTAAGTCTGTGAAGTCATTTTTTTTTTCTTAATAAAATATCCTTCTAATTTGATCTTTTTGTTCTATTGCAGGCAAATTCGAATTGGCAATAGATATGATGAGCAGTTAGGGGATGTTTTACAGATTCTACTTGCATTTTATTTCCTTAGTTTAGGTGATTTTGGGATATCTCCCAGGATATGTAAAACTATTTGATATTATCCACAAGGAAGTTTTACCTTGTGAAGAGACCTATATATACTTATGATTTTTGTAATAATGTTCATCCTCAGTTGTGGGAGAACAAGGATATGGATTTCTATTATAGACTGGAGCATAATTGATGTTTTGTCATAGCTTTAGCTTCTCAATATATCAACACTTTGTTCCATGTTTTGTATATCATTTTGTTTATGGTTTAGTATTACTTTTGCTATCTAAATCAAATGTGAATGATATAATTTTATTACTGTTATCCACATCTTGTTTCTTCCAAATCGATAAAAGACATAACAATTGTTAGTTCAGTTTGTGAATGATAGTTTTACCTTCTTCATAAATTGAATTGTTACATATAAGTTTTCTACATAATAGGTTTCCCTTATTGCAGAAATTTATAATCATAAGATTGTTATGATTTTCTTTTATGTCTTGTTTGTCCTGTAAAACACTTCAAGGAGCAGCATAGCTGATCGTTTACGAAAATCCTAAGGACTAACTGGTGTGAGTTTCTCTCCTCCAACCAGTTCGGAAGTTATCTCACACAGGGCAGACTTGGAGCGTTTCCAGGTCAATTAGTATTTTGTTTACTGTTTTTATTAAGTATTTTGATATAGATATAAGTTTAATTAGATTTATATTAGACTCTTTAATTTCAGTAAATATATTAGATCGTTTAATTTCAGTAATGTTTATTTCTTTTTATAAAATACAAAAAATCAAAAAAGGTTCTTGGCTGTCTTGAGGCAGCAATCACATTAATTTTGCAGGTTTTAATTAAATCTATAGGTTGTTTATAGTGTATATTTGTGAATAAGAAATATTATAACTGATAATTAGATAGCTGATTTGAATCATTATAATAATAGTTAGTCAATTGTATATAATAGTTAGGATAGCTAGATTTAGTTTTAATTTAATTTAGCAATTTGTTTTAATTAGATTAGTATATTAGTTAGTTAGTTTAGTTTGATTCAGATCAGTTTTTCTCTTTGGTTTTCTTAGGAGACCTTAGAGCGGCCAACAGAGCCATTAAACTCATCAGGGTGGTCCATTCCAAATGGCTTGGGTTATTTAGACAACCCCAGACCGGTTCCACTCTCCTAGTTGACGGACGGTCAATTTCGCCCGTCAACACGCTTTTAGAGGCTGCCTACATTTTTCACAAAAAAAAATCATTGATCCGTCCATTTTAGTTTGTGGAATAATTTTTTCCATTTATGGCACATATAGTACATGTGTTGATTTCTACATTAACCAATTTATGACCCAAAGAGATTCAGTACAATGCAGGTTGCTTCTAAGGAAGTCCAATTGAAACAACAGAGGATAAATGAAGTCAGAATTGGGCATTGGATTGTAAATAAAGAAAGGCCTAGCTCTTATTGCAGGGTACATTGGTAGACCAAGACACACTGGCGTCGTGTTTGGTATGGGGTAGAAGGATTCATATGTTGGAAGCTTAGCCAAAGCATGGCATTCTATCTCTCAAATATCCAATCGTTGGGCATGATTTGACGGATTTATTGATAAAGATTCTTACTGAGCGTGGGTACTCTTTTACGATGACTACAAAATGTGAGATAGTACGAGATGAGAAGAACAAGGTCAATGATCAGACACATAGGAGGCAGGAGGAGGAGATACAGAATTGGAATAGGAAGACGCTGGAAATTTGGGAATTGGAAGCCAGATAGAGTGGCAAGAAGATTATGGAGAAAACCAAGGAAGTAGTGCATGATCTAAATCTGTCTCTCTGGGACATCGTAATGGACAAAATAAAAACTGACTGATGGCTATGACAAACACCATTTACTTTCTAGCATAATCGCTCTTTTAACTGCTTCTGCATGCATGCAAAAAAACAACCGATATGATCCAACCAAAGTTGTTTGATTTTAGGGTTATACCACCCTTGCAGGACCTATCTATTGCCAAKTCTATTGGCCAACTTTCAATGGAAGCCCCCGCAGGACCAATGTTCCATTCATCGATCCCATGCATTGATGGCTATGGACTATGATGTGAAASCCTGAATCATGATCTTTAAATTAAAGCTTTGGATCATGATCTTGGTCACGAACTTCTCCTATCTAATGACAACATTCATGGCGGCATGATGGTGCAGGTATATGAAGGTTTGATTGCACAATAAAAATTTCATTTTTTTGTTTTGTTGTATTATAAAAGAAAATTAATAGAAAAATAAAAAATAAAAAAAATGCATATATGTATATAAATAAATATTGGTTTTCTTGTTTCGTTATATATAAAATTTCATTTTTTGTTTTATTACAAAACTATTCTAATAAACAAACAGACAAAAAAAAAATTATACAAATTTGTATAATAACAAACAAATTTTTTAACAACAAAAAAAAAATGCAAAATCTTATTTGTTTTGAAAATATACCAAAAAAAAAAAAATCATAAAAATAAAAGACAAAAAAATCTTAAAATAAAAACAAATTATAAAAAGTAAAACAACACAAATAAATAAAATCGCAAATGGACCTTTTTTTGTAAATTCCTGAAAACAAATGGAAACATGTTTTTGCACTTCTACGCTAAGGCATTCAACGATTACGCAAGCACGCGTGCAACGCCCACAACACAAGGTATAAGACACATTTTCTTTACTTTGTCACATTTGTCCTTCTTTCAGCATGTTGTTTTTTCTTCGAACATCTCACACATTTTCATGCAGTCTTTGTACTAAGTTTTTTTCAGGAGCGCGGTCGATCACATCTTACTGCTAAAGTGATTTTCAAAGATCACAAAACTTTTCGAAAAAAAAAAAAACATGTCTTATTGACTGCTCGAAGGAGATGATTCTTGTCTTACACATCATGGCATTTGCAGTTACACATAAACCCATTCATAAAACCTTTTATGCCATGAATGTCTTCCTCCAGTTCTCCTTCACAACAGATTGTTCACCCCTGTGTTGAAGCCCATATTCCATTTAATTATCCTTCATGACTTCGCACATGCCTATCTTCCTGAGTCGCATACATCTCTTTCTCTTTTTCAGTTTAGTTTGCCTTGTCAATAAAACTATCCGGCTCCCTTTCCATGACTATATTGCCTTGCCATACACACTATTACGACTGAGATCTTTTCATTTATATTCCTACCACTCTTTTTATCCAAACTCATGTTGACTGATGTGGGATTCCTTAAGGCCCACATTTCAACAAGTCTTGCCCCATCGACCTCAACACCTTATCTGGGATATAGACTAGAGTCCATTTTTTGCGTACTTGGAGGCTTGCATGCCTTAATGGCAAGTTATCTCGCTGACAACCATGGGAATACATCAATGTCCCTTGATCGTTAGATCTTGCAAGTGGCTTGACATCAACTCATTCATTCACACTTCACCAGATGTACTCAGGAACCTTGGCACTCATTGACATCAATGGTGAGTTGACTCGCATTGGTTAACGACATTCATAATTGGGCAGTAATCCAATGAATTCTTTTCATGCTCGACATCGACACATTCATTCGCATGATTATAATTGTACAACCATGTTTAGCAGCGGGTGAAGACTATACACTTTTCATGGATCTATTAGTAGTTACAACAACATGACTTCAGCCATATGGGACTACCACATTTCCACTTTCCTATTTTCTCTTTTCCATGGTGCATTCAGCAGTAGTTCAGCTTCCTCCACTTCACATTCTCTGATCCAGTGGATAGCATTTGCAGCTACAGTAGTAATCACTTTCCATATGATCCTGCAGCAGTGACATCTTCCATGATCTAGCAGTCGCCTTAGCCATATTCCTATTGCACAGTTCATCAACCTTTTGGGTAAGTGAAGGTATGTTATTTTCTAAACTTAATCATGTAAATTCCTCAACTGCTAGCAATGAATAATTTGGAAAATTCCCTCATTAATTCCCCATTCCTTTTTCACTTCTACAACTTATGCCACATTGCATGAGGACATGCAACAAGTTAAGTTGGGGGGTAAGGGATTATTCACTATCATCACTCCATTTTTCCATGACCATCATTCCATTTTTTCGTCTCATTTACCAGTTATGAAAATTTCTTTTCCAACGATGCTCTGTTGCACTTTACTTCATAAGAATTGATATACATATTGGCATGATTCACACATATACAAAAACAAAAAAAGGGGCTTTCTTATACTCAGTGATGTTTTCCTTATGCACATTGATAACATACATTTTCTAGTAAAAAGAAGGGCAAATTATTATCATAGCAACAAGAGAACAAGTAATGAAATGAATGTTGTTAACACAAGAACCAACATTATTTATATTCATGGTTGTCACACAAGAACCAACCATACAAAAAATTTCAGTTGTTACTCATGTAAATCCCATCCTGGAAAACATTCATTATCATCACTCAAAGCCAACATTCAGATGCCAAAATTTCTTGAGAAGATCCATGCATGGTTGCATGAGGACACGCAACAAGTTAATTTGGGGGGCATATTGGGGCTCAGAAATGTCCTATTCTCATCCACCTTTCCCTTCATCATTATTTACATTTCATCGCCCCATTAACCTTTCATGACATCATTTCCATAAATATACTCGGTTTCACCTTATTGTTCTCCACTTTATTCATTTTAGTCTTTAAAAGGAATTTGTGATTAAATGTTAAAAAATTGACATGTTTTCATATATATCTCAAATATGTGTGAGCTTTGTAATGTGTAGGAATATATGAAGGATTAATTCAAAGGACTTCTCGAATACTTCCTCCACCATTTCAATATTTGAGGAGATAATTCAAGCCCATTCCAAGGAGAAGATCATGGAGATTTGGTTGGAATATCTTATCCAAGATATATGAGAGATATGTGTGAGGATTTAAAGGGATTATATTTTGTAATAATGGAAAATAGGTTGAGAGAATAGTAGATCTATAATAATGAGATGGTTATCTTATCTTCAAGGCTCTCATGTATAAAAGAGAGTGCTCTCTCTTCATGAGGATTCAAGTAGAAGAGGAATTAGATTATTCAGTTAAGATGTAATTAGAATTAGAGTAGTCATTAATGGTATTCATTAGGATTCAAAAGAGAAATGGTTTCTTAGCTTTGATCCATGGTTTTGGTTTTCATGCTTTCATTATTCTGCTATGAAGATTGATTTGATTATTGAATGTAAGATTGCTTCATTGGTGAGAGCTCTCATATGTTGTTATGCCATTCAACTCTTCACATGTTGTACTTTCTTTTCCTTCATGTAGTTCTCCATTTCTAGATTAATTCCTTCACACAATTTCTCATTCCTAGATTAATTTCATTTACGCAACTAGATTAATTCAATTCCAAGTCGTGTGTTAGATTAATGATTCTATTTCAGTCATGTGTTAGATTAATGATTCTATTTCAGTCATGTGTTAGATTAATGATTCAATTTCAGTTGTAGATTAAACATTAGATTAGATTAGTCCCACTTCAATATTGCATATACTTTGCGTGTGCTTCATCAGTTTATGACCCCTGAGTTGACAAATTAGATAAGTTGGTGTTGGGGTTTAGAAATATCCTATTCTCATCCACCTTTCCCTTCATCATTCTTCACATTTCATAGCCCCATTAACCTTTCATGATATCATTTCCATAAATATACTTGGGTTTCACCTTATTGTTCTCCACTTTATTGATTTTAGTATTTAAAAGGAATTTGTGATTAAATGTTAGAAAATAAACATGTTTTCATATATATCTCAAATATGTGAGCTTTGTAATGTGTAGGAATATGTGAAGGATTAATTCAAAGGACTTCTTGAATACTTCCTCCACCATTTCAATAGTTGAGGAGATAATTCAAGCTCATTCCAAGGAGAAGATCATGGAGATTTGGTTGGAATATCTTATCTAAGATATATGAGAGATATGTGTGAGGATTTAAAGGGATTATATTTTGTAATAATGGGAAATAGGTTGAGAGAATAGTGGATCTATAATAATGAGATGGTTATCTTATCTTCAAGGTTCTCATGTATAAAAGAGAGTGCTCCCTCTTCATGATATTTCAATTAGATTATTCAATTAGGATGTAATTAGAATTAGAGTAGTCATTAAGGATTCAAAAGAGAAAGGGATTCTTAGCTTTGATTCATATTCTTTTATTGTTATGCTTTCATGATTGTCATTTGATTATTGTTATGTAATTGAAGATAGCTTTATTGTGTGAGCTCACATATGTTATTTGTTGTTAACTCTTTACATGTTGTATTGCTTTTCCTTTATGCAATTTCCTGCTTTCCTAGATTAATGTTTCCTTCTTCCATAGATTAGTTTCATTTCAACAATTTAGATTAGATTACTTCTACTTTAGTTCTGCATATATAGTGTGTGTTCTTGGTAAGCCTACGAACCTCGGATTGACAAATTAAATGGTTGGGAAATTGCTACAATGGAATTAAACGACAATGTTTCCGCCTAACATTTTGGCGTCATTTCCGTGGAAGCACGATGGATTGAGGTATAAGTTTCTTTTTCATTCCAATTTATGCAAGTGTGATTAGACATGATCCTAACTCCGAGGTGACATACGGGTAAGGACATGTAGGGTAGTGTAAATTTCAATTCCTTCATGTGTTGGTAAGGGGTCATAACAACTACTTGAATGGAGACTGCTCATGTTCTCCCTGACCAACTATCAGGAACGTTTTAATTTCTGCACCTATGAAGAGTAGTTTTTTTTTATGTTTTAGCAGGAGTGTTTTTTTTTTTTTTAAGTTTTTCATTTTGATTTGGGTGCCATAAGAATCCTTCTTTTTAACATGATTTAACAATGAGTGTCATCTTGGAACTACTTACTCAGATCTTGGCAGATGTCGGGATCTCCTCTTCCTTGGAAGGGGAGATCTTGACAAGGATCAAAGATTCAAATACTCCTCCAGAAATAATTGAAGATTCAACATCTAAAGAATCCTGCATATCCGATGATGAACAATCATTCGAACAGGAAATCGAGGAAGATGAAGAGGAGTTACAGCATGATCTGAGTGAGGAAAATCATGCCTACAAAAGCCTTATTGAACAATGGTTCCAGGTAACTACTCAATTAGATCAGTCTTTTTGTTTTTATTTTCATTTAGTTAGTTTGTCGCTACAACAACTAGATTCATTCACTCTTGTAAATTTCCATTTTACATTCGAAAAGTTGCCACTGAACATATTGTTGTCATTGTTGTGTGCTTGGCTCCACTGGAAATTTTCCTACATGTAACCAATTTTTAATTCTAATTAGCATAGAGTAGGTAGGCTAATGAATAAAACAATGTTTTTTCTCTAATTTTGTTTTTTAGAATAAGTATGCTCTCCTCCGCACTTGAGTGATCACAAGGATCAAAAAATAGGGATGATTTGTATTTCAAGAATGAATGTTTTAATAGGCTTAACAATAAATCACAATAAAAGCAATTTTACATGCTATTACAACATGTTGAAACAATGAAATTTTCGTTGCTATAGCATGTTGAAATAGTGAAATTTTTACATGTTGTTATAGCATGTTGAAACAGTGAATTTTTATTTTTTTTACATGCTGAAACAATGACGTTTTTGTTTTTGTTGTAACAATGATCCGCAAACAATAAAATAATAGTTGCATTAGGATAAAGATAAAACAAAACGAAAATAATAATAATAATAATAATAATAATAATAAAAGGTCTGCAACAGTGCTGAAACAATAGCTGAAACATTGCAAAACCTGCAAACTTCTCACTAATTTGAGAGCGCAATGATGCCATCTTTTTTCCTTCATCCTTCTAAAATTGTAACTTTGGTTGAAACTGTGTTACCCACTTGCTCTGGATTGTGCACTATCCACGCTAAAACTTGCAAACAAAAACAATAAAAATTAAGATCTGAAACTTTTCTAAATCTCCACATCGCCTAGATCTGAATGTTTAAAGTTCATTGTTGGGCTCAGGCCAAGAATAGTGAAACTAAAACTACGCTATTCCTAAAACTTGGTTGACTGTGCAAAGACCTTGTTCTCATTTAAACTTCGTTTAAATTTATTCCACAATAATCTTATGTCTCAGCCAGCTCATCTCTGGTTTGAGTTGTAGCAACGAAATTATAGACTCACGGTAGTCTCTTTTGGACAAACAAAATTTTCTTTTCCATTGCTTCAATCTTCACTTCAGGTACTTTGAATGTAGTTCGTGTGGCCAAGCTAGAGACTCTTAGCATAGTATGGGATGTTTTTTGATCTAGATGTTGATTTTCTTCATACGGGAGAGATAGTAATGGATATTGAGGAGGATCCGGGATGAAATCTTTCCAAGCCGGATTGACTGGCTGATAGTTGTGAGAAAAAAAAGAAAAAAAAAATCCACTCTTTGCTTAATAGTTTGGTTAGATTTTCTTCATTTGATATAGCCATCACAAGAAGATTCATATCCATCAAATCTCCTGGCATATCCATCAAATTTTGTTGCATATTTATCAAATATTAGGTATCGGCCTGAGAATAGGGTGATCGGATGGGTTTGTTGCAAACTCCATTCAACGCACGGAAAAAAACAACATCCAGTTAATTACCCAAACTGAGATCTTGGTGTGGATCATAGAATAAGGAGGTTTGAACGCTCGAATATTAAGGGAATAAGCCGAGGTTTCACTTGATTGGTTGGGTTGATTACTATCTACTCACGGTTATCTGCCATGCTCTCATACTTGGCAGCACAATCTTGCTCGTTGGTCCAATATTTCTGCCACTTAACGTCCACTCGCAGACAATCAACTTTGGGTTCAATTTCTGCGCAAATGGAGCAAAATCTTGAAAATAGGCCACATGAGTTTCGTACAGAAGGGTCTTATTTAGTTGACATGTGGACGGTTAGCCAAAATTCTGCTTGGTTTGAGAGCAGTTTTTGTTTTCTAAATGTGTAAAAGCCAGATTTCGAGAAATAACGGATTTGCAAGAAACGTCTACACCAAGTAGAATGCCCATTCATTACTCAAACTAAATACAAAGTGGATACCAGTCAACATGGAGGTTTGAATATTATTTTCTTATGGATGCATGCTGACAGAAGGTTCATGGAGAATCGAGAGCAGTGAAGTTCATTCACTTTCAAATTTAGAAAATAAAAAGTTATCCAGCTACCTCTTACTCATCTTGAATTGTATGAAGGAATGATTGTGTCATGACGCAGTTGTCAAGAATTGAAATTTTGTATAAGAAATTGTAACTTGTGTTTTTCTTGCGATCCTAGTTTATGGTTTCGTAAAATTTTCATTATTTTAATTTTCTTTAGATTAAAACAAAAACAATAAAAAAACACTTGCTTATCGATACTTTTCGTTGGTTAACATTAATGTTTTAAAATGATACATTTTCTTTAAAAATAAAAAATAAATAAATAAACACTCACCAATCAGAAGTGGTATTACTTGAGATAATAAAGTTGTAGTATTTCAAAAAAAAAAACCATCACAAAATACATAAAAATTATAAAACTGCCAAATCGCAAATGGACGTTTCAACAAATTCCTGAAACCGATAGTCAAAGGCATGCTTTTACACTTAACGTTAATTTGTCACTTCACCTAGCAATGGACGATGATATAAGCATGCAACGACAACAGGTATAAAAACGCAGTTTATTTCTTTGAGTTTTTTTTTTGTATTCGTACTTATTTCTGTTTTGCATGATATATTCTTCCCAAATCTCACAATTATTATGCAGGAATTTGTACTAAGATTTTTAGGTTCACAACCGAGCGCATCCCATACTACAGTGATTTTCATGAATCACAACATTCTTCAAAGAATACATGCTTTTCTAGACATCTTGAAGGAGTTGTTACTCATCCAAAACATCATGGCGTTTGTTGTTACACAACAACTTTTTGCGCATCTTGATGTTTGTTGTCACACGGAAACTTTTTACGCATCCTGATGTTTGTTGTCACACGACACACATTCCCAAAAACACCATTTTGCATTATGAATTATTGCCTTGCATTACTCATTCAAAGCATATTGGTCATCCATGTCTTGAAGCCCATTCTCCATTGCCTTATCCTTCATGACTTCATGCATGCCTACCTTTCTGAGTTGCATACATTCCTTTATCCTTTTTCAGTTCATTTTTTCCTTCTTTTTCCCTTCCAGTTTTCCTTACGAATAAAACCATTTTGTTCCCTTTCCATGATTACATTACCTTTTTTTCCTTGCCCTGTTGATCCACACTGCTTGACCGTGAGTTATTTCCATCTNATTGCCTTGCATTACTCATTCAAAGCATATTGGTCATCCATGTATTGAAGCCCATTCTCCATTGCCTTATCCTTCATGACTTCATGCATGCCTACCTTTCTGAGTTGCATACATTCCTTTATCCTTTTTCAGTTCATTTTTTCCTTCTTTTTCCCTTCCAGTTTTCCTTACGAATAAAACCATTTTGTTCCCTTTCCATGATTAGATTACCTTTTTTTCCTTGCCCTGTTGATCCACACTGCTTGACCGTGAGTTATTTCCATCTATAGTCCTATCACTCTTTTTATCAGAACTCGCATTGACTGATGTGGAATTCCTTAAGGCCCACCTTTCAACAATTCTTGCCCCATCGACCTCAACACCTTATCTGGGATATAGACTAGAGTCCATTTTTTAGTACCTGGAGGCTTGCATGCCTTAATGGCAAGTTATCCCGCTGACAATCATGGGAATACATCAATGTCCCTTGATCGTCAAATCTTGTAAATGGATTGACATCAGCTCATTCAACTGCACTTTTCCAGATGTACTCGGGTACCTTGGCACTCATTGACATCAATGGTGAGTTGCCTCGCATTGGTTAACGAAATTCATCATTGGTCGGTAATCCAATGACTTATTTTCATGCTTGACATTGACACATTCATTCGCATGCTTAGAATTGTACCATCAAGTTTAGCAGCGGGTGAAGACTATACATTTTTCATGACTCTATCAGCAGTTACAATAGCATGACTTCAGCCATATGAGACTACCACAGTTCCACTTTCACACTTTCTCTTTTCCATGATTCATTCAGAAGTAGTTTAGCTTCCTCCACTTCACATTCTCTGATCCAACAAACATTAGTCGCAGCTACAGCAGCAGTCACTTTCCACATGATCCTGAAGCAGTGACATCTTCCATGATCTAGCAGTCGCATCAGCCATATTCCTATTTCATAGTTCATCAACATTTTGGGTACGTGGAGGTATGTTATTTTCTAAACTTTAATCATGTAATTCCTCAACTACTAGCAATGAATAATTTGGAAAATTCCCTCATTAAGTTCCCTTTCCTTTTTCACTTCTACGACTTATGCCACGTTGCATGAGGACATGCAACAAGTTAAGTTGGGGGGTACATGACTCTATTCACTATCATCACTCCACTTTTCCACTACCATCATTCCATTTTTCATTTCATTTACCATTTATGAACATTTTTTTCCACGATACTCTGTTGCACTTTACTTCATAGGCACTGATATACAAAACAAAAGAAAGGGCTTTCTTATACTCAATGATGTTTTCCTTATGCACATTGATAGCATACATTTTCCAGTAAAAATATGGACAAATTATTATCATAACAGCAAGAGAACAAGTAACGAAATGAATATTTTTAACACAAGAACCAACATTCTTTATATTCATGGTTGTCACATAAGAACCAACCATAAGAAAATGCCAGTTGTTACTAGAAACTAAAAATATGGGCAAATTCTTATCATAACAGCAAGAGAACAAGTAATGAAATGAATGTTGGTAACACAAGAACCAACATTCTTTATATTCATGGTTGTCACACAAGGACCAACCATAAGAAAATGTTAGTTGTTACTCATGTAAATCCCATTCTAGAAAACATTCATTATCATTACTCAAAGCCAACATTCAGATGCCAAAATTTCTTGAAAAGATCCATGCATGGTTGCATGAGGACATGCAACAAGTTAAGTTGGGGGGTATGTTGGGGCTCAGAAATGTCCTATTCTCATCCTCCTTTCCCTTCATCATTATTCACATTTCATCGCCCCATTAACCTTTCATGATATCATTTCCATAAATATACTTGGGTTTCACCTTATTGTTCTCCGCTTTATTCATTTTAGTATTTCAAAGGAATTTGTGATTAAATGTTAGAAAATAAACATGTTTTCATATATATCTCAAATATGTGTTAGCTTTGTAATGTGTAGGAATATGTGAAGGATTAATTCAAAGGACTTCTCGAATACTTCCTCCACCATTTCAATATTTGAGGAGATAATTCAAGCTCATTCCAAGGAGAAGATCAAGGAGATTTGGTTGGAATATCTTATCTAAGATATATGAGAGATATGTGTGAGGATTTAAAGGGATTATATTTTGTAATAATGGGAAATAGGTTGAGAGAATAGTGGATCTGTAATAATGAGATGGTTATCTTATCTTCAAGGTTCTCATGTATAAAAGAGAGTGCTCTCTCTTCATGAGATTTCAATTAGATTATTCAATTAGGATGTAATTAGAATTAGAGTAGTCATTAAGGATTCAAAAGAGAAAGGGATTCTTAGCTTTGATTCATATTCTTTCATTGTTATGCTTCCATGATTGTCATTTGATTATTGTTATGTAATTCAAGATAGCTTTATTGTGTCAGCTCACATATGTTATTTGTCGTTAACTTTTCACATGTTGTATTGATTTTCCTTTATGCCATTTCCCGCTTTCCTAGATTAATGTTTCCTACTTTCCTAGATCAATGTTTCCTGCTTCCCTAGATTAGTTTCATTTCAGCAATTAAGATTAGATTACTTCTACTTCAGTCCTGCATAAATAGTGCGTGTGCTTCGTAATCCTACGAACCTCATATTGACAAATTAAATGGTTAGGCAATTACTACAACGGAATTAAATGACAATATTTATGCCTAATAGTTGGGTAAATACTACAATGCAATTAATACAACATTAGTTCGGCCCATATAATGACTGTCATTCCCTTGTCAAGATTGTTTTTCCTTTTGTAGTTCATTTGAACGGGATGATTGATGTTCCTTTTGTTGTTCCTTTGACTAGAACAACTGTCGTTCCCTTTACAATTGTTGTTCCTTTATAGGTGTTGCATCTCTGGAGGATGGGTATTGAAAATAGAAGGTAAGAACCTACGTAGGCGACAAGTAAAACGCTTGTGTCAGTGCCTACCTTTGGTTGATGCATAGATTTTGTTTTTAGGACATCTATAGAGCCCAACAAAAATCAATGTGCAGAGGAGGCAACATCGGATAATTGTGGAGTAAACACTTGTTCGAAGCTTCAATGAGATCCCAGGATGAAGTCACGAACATTTAGTCCCTCAAATATACCTCAACATCATATATGGTCGCATTGTTGTCGCCTGGTCAGAACTGTGAGTTTGAGCAGTGCAACACTCTTTAATTTTCAAATCACAAACCATTATCAGGGCTCGTAAATACAAGATCTTGAAGGAATCTTTAACCAACTTGTGGCACTGAAAAMAAGGAACATAACATGAGTCGTGATAATCATAACTCATGGTGGAAACATGATGAATGGGAAAGGTGCTATGGAACTGCCTAATGAGTGGGCAACGTTCCTATTTWAAAAATGATATGATAGGTAAGCAAGGATAGAAAGGCATGCCCACGAGGTCATGAATGAGGAGAATGTTGTTTCACATCGGTCTAGTCATGGGAGGGATCGATCCTAGTGACAAATCATGAAGGGGACCAAAATTTTAAGTCATGAACTAAAATGGTTCTAAGTCCAAAAATCAATTGAGGATCAAACATGAGTTATTACTCAACACTTTATTTATCTAAGGGGTCCTAACAAACATAAATTTTAAAGGGATGAAACTTAAAAGATTAAAATCTAAGGCTTAAAAAGGGATAAAAACAAACTAAAAACCCAAGGCAATTTAGTGTGATAACAGGTGGAAGAGGAAGAATACCTTACACAAACAATTTCCTATCCCATATATACAATAAACACATCCTTGATTGATAGTACAATTTATGAGGACACTTTCCTTGAAATATTTTTGCAAAATCAATATCCAAATGATGTGAAAATAGAAGGGATAAATGATGATAATAGATATAAAATTTATACTGAAAATAATAGAGAATTATGGACAAAACTGTTCACTACTAAAATAGAAGATCCAACTGTCAAAACCATAGAGATAAGCCCTACAAAAACACTCAAAATCAGCAATAAACTTACTATTCATCATGAACAAAGGCTATTAGATGTGTTGAAAATAAATATTGAAGCTTTTACATGAGATTATAAAGACATGAAAGGAATCCATCCTTCATCAAGGAGGAATGCAAACCTGTTACACATCCCTAAAGAAGGATGAACCCTGCATTGAAAGAAACAGTTAAACAAGAAATTCAAAAGTTGATTGATTTCGGATTCATATATTCTATTTTAGACAATGAATGGGTCTCTCCTCTAGTTATTGTCCTAAATAAGAATGGGAAGTGGAGGATATGTGTGTATTAACAAGAGTTAAACAAGGCTACCAGAAAGGACCAAATCCCCTACATTCTATTGACCAATTTTTGGATGTCTTAGTTGAGAAGCAATACTTTTTTCCTTTCTCGATGGTTTTAGTGGGTAAAACCAAATTTAGATCAATCCTGAGGATCGGAAGAAGACCACCTTTACTTTCCCCTAGGGTAAATTTGTATACAAATTCTTACCTGTTGGTCTATGTAATGCCCCAATCAATTTTAAAGAGAAATTCTCAACATCTTTTCAGAGCTCCTCTGTGATAAAATTGAGATCTATATGGATGAATTTACCCCTTATGGAAATTCATTTTATGAATCCTTGGACAATCTAGATAAGGTTCTCCAAATATGTAGAGAAATGAATATATCCCTTAGGAATGAAAAATATAATATGATGATGAAGGAATGGATTGTTTTAGAACATCATATGTCCTCCAGAGTGATTAAGGTAGACAAAGATAAGATCAAAATCACCACTTTACTCCCTACCCCTTTGAAACCAAAAAATGTAAGGAGCTTTCTTGGACATGCAAGATACTATGGAAGGTTCATCAAGAATTTCAATAATATAGCCTCTCCTCTCTTTACCTTGTTGTCCAAAGATGTAGATTATCGTTGGACCCTGAACTGCCAACAAACTTTTGAGACAATAAAAGAAAATCTCTCAACTACTCCTATATTACAAGGTCCCAATTGGGCTCTTCCATTTCACATTCACATAGATGCATCTGAAAAGGTTGTAGGAGCAGTCTTAGGAAAAAATTAAGAAAATAAACCCTATGCAATCTATTTCATAAGTAAAAAATGGGTTGGTTTAGAGATCAACTACACTATTACAGATAAAGAAATTTTAGCAGTTGTCCATGCTCTCAATAAATTCAGGCATTATGTTACATGGTATAAATATTTTGTATATAGAGATCATGTTTCCATTAGATACTTGATGAATAAATTTTACATTAATGGTAGGATGATTAGATGTTTTATGTTACTACAAAAGTTAGATATAACAATTCTTGATAAGCTTGGCATGAAAATTTAGTTGCAGATTTTTTATCCAGGTTGACTCGCCCTAATGAAGAAGGAATGATCGATGATCGGTTTCGAGATGAGAAACTATTTTTCATATCAAAACAAACCCCCTGGTTTGTTGATATATAAAATTATCTAACAACAGGAAAGTTCCCTCAACATTTCTCCTACAATGAGAGATGCAATATTGTTTGAAAAAGTCTATCTTACACTTAGGTTACAGGTTGTTTGTTCAAACTTTGCCCAAACTAGATTTTGAGGAGATGCATAAGAGAAGATGAGGTGCATGATATCCTACATGATTTTCATGATGAATCATGTGGAGTTAATTATGTATCCAAGAGGACAGCTTAAAAGATCCTACAAGCTGGATATTATTGGCCAACCCTGCATAGAGATTCTCAGAAATACACTTCACATTGTAATGAATGTCAAAGAATGGGGAAAATTAATGAGATTCCTTTACATCCCCAAGTATCATTAAACCATTTGGCAAGTGGGGAATGGACTTCATAAGTCCAATTGATCCTCCATCAGGGAAAAAGAAACACATATTGGTATGCACAAACTATCTAACAAAATGTGATGAAGTAAGGTCCATGAAGGATGCCACATAATCAAATGTAGTTGCATTCTTCCAAGAATTCACAATCTCAAGGTTTAGTTATCCTAGGGATATGGTAATAGATCAAGTCCCCCAATTTACATCAAGACTCATTGAAGAAATCATGAAGGAACATAACATCCACCACAGAAAGTCAACACCCTACCATCCTCAAGCAAATGGGCAAGCCGAAGTCACAAACTGAGAGCTAGAAAAAATAATCACCAAAATAGTGATCATGAACAAGAAATATTGGTCAAATAAGCTCATAGAAGTAGCATGGGAATACAATATTACATGGAAAACTACCACAAGTCTTACTCCTTTTGAATTATTCTATAGTAATAAACCCATGCTCCCTATTGAATTTGAATATCATACATTGAGAACAACAACTGAATTAGACATGAATTTGTGGTCAGCAAAAAGAGAAATATTGAGCCAATTGAATGCATTAGATGAGTACAGGATGCAAGACCTCTTCAACATTGAAGTGGTGTAGCAACATAGAAAATACTCGCATCAAAAGATGATTAAGTACAAAAAGTTCAAATAAGGGGATTGGGATTTGTTATATGACTCAAGTTTTAAGGAATTCAAAGGGAAGTTGATGAAAATGTGGCTAGGACCCTGCATCATTGAAAAGTGTTATGATAATGGTTCAATTCAAATCAGAACCATTCATGAAGAAGTAATATCACTACTAGTGAATGGATTCATACTAAGGACTTCAAGCCCCTGACAAAAAAATAATTCATATCAATAGTGAGAAAACCAAATTGTTAAGAACCAAACATCAATATAGCATGGAAAAACCTCAGGAAAAGTACTCAACGCCTTGAAACTGAGATAATTTCAGATAATAAGCCTCTTCGAGGGGGCAACCTCCTTTTACCCCACTTAAATGTTCAAGTCCAAGATGATTCAAAATGAAAATGTCTCCTTGGTATATATAGGAGACTAGGAGGTAAAATTACAAATAATGACCTAAAGCCGACATAATTAAAATAACATTACTAATCTAAATTACAACTAATGGCCTAAATTCGACATAAATAAAATAGCATTACTAATATAATATGCCTCAATTAAGGGGTAATGAGCCAATATTAGGGCTTAACATGCCCCTCTCCTTGAGACAAGTGTTGTCCACAACGCTTGAGTAACTCAAGATGCTT
>JASDQU010790175.1:204376-226052 GCA_032191745.1 Picea mariana | reverse complement strand
CTGATCACAGTCGTTGGGGAGGTGTGCACCCGATTCCGAACCACCCCCCCCCAATCAATGGTAGAATGGTGAGGGGGGTCTGGAATTCGCTCCTGACCGTAGATCTACACACATAGATCCTCGCCACTCAGATCTACTCGTTGCTTAACCACAGGTGCATTCGTGCCCTGAACTTAGGGTAAGTGGAATTTTACTAGCCTCTTCACCTTTTTTCCCCCCTTACAAGAAATGTTGCTAACATTAGGCTCCGTGGGGATAGAGTCGTCCATGTGATGATCTAATAACTCATTCCACAGCTTCAGTGCCTTGTTGTTGGGATATGCAGTCATTTATTAAGCCGAAAACAGAAAACAATAATTACAAAAATAGAGGAGCCGTCTCCGACTCAGAAAAAACATTTTTTCAATAAATGCCCATTAACTGGGACATTAAAAACTTCTTTGCCTTCCAAATCCTGCAACCTGTAAGTGTTGTTTGAGAATACTTCAGAGATTCTGAAAGGCCCAATCCAGAGGGTATCAAACTTATTGTGTTTTCCTCTATCCTTCCTGGATGCATCCCACTTGAGCACCAGACCACCCAGCTCAAAATCTTTCTCCCTTCTCTTCCTGTCAAATGTTTGCTTGATATTCTACTGATGACTGTAATCGTTGTTCATTACCTGCTACCTGATCTGATGTACTTCCACCATTTGATGAATTCTCCTGACCATATGGTCTGGTTCTCCTTTAAGATCCTAAAAGAATTTCGCCACAGAAAAAGCGAGTTGGGTAGGAAAAACAGCCTTTGTCCCATAAACAAGTTGAAAAGGTGAGGTGTTCAGGGACCTCTTTGTGGTCACTCAATCAGCCCATAGAGCAAATTTGAGTTTTGAATCCCAGGCCCTTTTATTGTCTTCCAATAATCTTTTAATGAGCTTGATCAGGCCTTTATTTGAAGACACTCCCAATCCATTTCCTTGAGGATAATAGGGAGTGGAGTGAACTAGTGAAATCTCAAACTGTTCATAGAACTTAAACAAAGGCCCAGACCTGAAAGAGGTGGCATTATCAGTGACAATTCTACTAGGGCAGCCAAATCTGGCTATGATGTCCTTCAGGAAGCTGATAATTACTTTGTGAGAAGTACTCCTGGTGGGGGAAACTTCTATCCACTTGGTGAAATAATCTTTTGTAGTCAGGATCCATATGTGTTGGTCTCTTGAAGGAGGATGAATTTCTCCAATGAAGTCCAATCCCCACTGCTGAAAGGTTGCTGAAAATACTACAAGCTTTAGTGGTAACGATTTGAGCTACTGCTTTCCTAAGAAATTTTGGCATTTGATGAAAACTCTTATTCCCCTACAGACATCAGCGAATAAAGTGGGCCAGTAATACCCAACCCTGAGGATTTTTTGAGCTGTGGTCTTCCAAAAATGATGACCCCCACAAAGGCCACTATGAAAATCAAACATAACTCTCTGGGCTTCTTGTGGATTCAGGCACTTTAAAAATACCCCTAGAGGGTCTTTTCAGTATAAAACTTGGTCAAGGAGGCAATATCTGACCACCTTGAGCTTTAAATTTCTTGTCTTGCTCTTTCCCATTCCATCAAAAGGCCTCAATTCTTGCAGAAAATACAAAATATCTATGTACCAGGTGCATTCTGCTAGTGATAAGTCACCCTGAGAACCATGGTTGGATGACTTAGCTTGCTCATTTTCTGAACAAGCGTTGATGGAGCTAATCCCCAAGGCTTCGCAATTGGATTCATCCAGCAGCTTGGCTAAACCCTACCCCTTTATCAACTTGGTGGGCTTAATCTCAAGATCAAACTCTAGGGTTTTGGCAATCCATTTACCTCTTCTCCCATCTATGTCAGGATGTATAAGAATGTCCTTCACAGAGGCTAAAGGAACGTATGCAGTGATCCTTGAGTGCAAGACATAGACTCTGAAAGCTTTGAGAGCTTTCACCAAGGCATAGGTCTGCTTCTCCATGATCTTGTACTGGGCTTCTGCATCTCTCAATGCCTTGCTAAAGAACAAAATGGGTTGCTCTCGCCCTTCCTCATTTTTCTGCAATAAGACTGCTGCTACTGTATCAAAATAAGCAAAATAAAAAATCAAGAAATCCTTGGAATAATCAGGACTGATTAGCACAGGTGCCTCAGTCAATGCCTTCTTTATTTGGATAAAATATTCCCTAGGTTCAGTAGTCCATTTAACTTCATTTCCCTTCCTGAGCATGGATGTGATGTGTTTCACCATCTCAACAAAATTTGAGACGAATCTCCTCAAAAAATTGATCTTCCCCAAAAAGGCCTGAACTTCCTTCTTAGATCTGGGAAATGACAGGTTATGAATTGCCTTTACCCTGCTAGGATCAATCCTCACTCCCTCTGCTGATACTACATGGCCTAATAACTTCCCCTCCTTCATAGAAAACAAATATTTCTTGGGATTTAGGGAAAGGCCAAACCTTCGACACTTCAAGAAAACTTTCCTCAAGTGATAGAAATGCTCCTTATCTAACCTAGAGAAGACTGTGATGTCATCCAGATAGATTACCACAAACTGATCTTTCTCCCCAATGAAGGCTATGTCCATGGATCGCTGAAATGTTGCTCCTACATTCACCAATCCAAAAGGCATTTTGGCATACATGAATGTGCCCCAAGGAGTGGTGAAGGCCGTTTTTTCTCTGTCCTCAGGCATGACTGATATCTGGTTATAACCAGAGAAAACATCAATCATGGATATCCTAGATGCACCAGTTACCTTCTACAATGTGTGTTCCATGTTGGGCAGGGGATAGTTGTCTTTCTTTGAGCTCCTATTCAGGTTCTTGAAATCGACACAAAGCCTGATTTCTCCACTTTTTTTTCTCACCGGGACCAAATTGGCCACCCATTTAGAATACCTCAAGGGGACAATGATTTGAGCATCTAAAAATTTCTTCACTTCTCTTTCCATGACAGGCACAAACATGGGATTTATCTATCTCAGCTTCTTCCTTAATGGCATGGCCTCTTCGTTCAGTGGGATCTTGTGCTCAATGACAGATGTGTCATAAGTCTTGAGGTCTTCATAGGCCCATGCAAACACATCAGTGAATTCCTTTAATAACCCAGTATATTCCACCCTCTGTTCATTGGTCAGGCTGCTCGATAATTTGGCAAACTTAGGCTCCTCCTGTGTGCCATTGTTTCATCAGGTTGTATCAGCATCTTCATTTGAAACACTACCCTTTACGGCCACATCATTCCTATCGAACAGTATTTCTAAAGGGACTAGTCCCCTCAGAATATGATTTCTAGGTAGCTGAATAATCTGGTGATTAGAAATTTCATTTAAAAACACCTCAGGGTGAGGGTCATCTTCCAGGTCAGGATCCTAATCAATGTACAATGCAGAAAATTCATCAACAGATTGGAGAAATTTTTTGATTTCCAGATCATTTTCAAATACCTTCCAATGCTTGACATTGTCCGGTACAGAGGGCCTATATTTTATTTCAACCTCATATTCAACCATAGTCGGCAAACGAACTTTGAGAAAACTAGCTGAGACAGCTAAAGAATCGGCTGAAGTATTTTCCTCCCTCGGAATGAAAGAAATGTTAAAAGCCAAGAAGAAATTATCAATCAGGTCCCATACCTCATTTCTGTAATTTTTGAGCCGAGGATTATTAGCACAATAAAAATTTATGACCTGTTCGATTATCAATTCAACAACTTCGAGCACTGCTATCTCCCTTATCCCCATTTCTTTCGCATCCCTCATACCCAGAACAAGAGCTTTGTATTCTACCACATTATTGGTGGTTTCAAATTTTAGTTTGTATGAAAAGGATATGGTCTCTTGACACGGTGATATTAAAACTACTCCAGCGCCAGTGCCTATACTGGAAGAAGCTCCATCAAAGAAAATCTTTCAAACAGACATGATGGAAGGAGGTATCCCCTGATTAAGAATGAGTTGCGTTCTGATCTGTAAAGGGAGATCAGGGGTTTTAGTGACCTGCAACAAACTAGACCCCAAATAAGTGTCAAGTGCAAAGATGGGATGATTGGTGGGGTTTGCTTCATCACTGACAATATAGGCTAGCTGAGATTCTCTGTACAACCTCCTGTGTTCCCCTCCAAAGATTGGAATGGTGGCATATGTGAGATCCATCTATAATGTTCCACCAAGTCTTTTAATCCAAGACCTAGACAACAACATGCAAAACTTGGGGGGAACATCAGCTACCACAATATCCATGACCACACTCTTCATTGTCAGCTGAAATAAAGAGACCACCAGGTCTTTTATGACTACAAGACATTGCACCCTCCTTGAATCAAAAGAGTACAAATCATGATAAGCCTTTGTCACTTCCAGTCCCAACTCTTCCATGACTATTTTGGGCATAAGATTGTAGGAAGCTCCTAAATCCATGAGGCAATTATGCAACACCTTATCATGTACGTTCAGGGAGGTGTAGAAGGGAGGGGATGAATTGTCTTTGTCTTCTACCATGGGACCTAGGACGACTGCTGGCTTTTCATCTTGAAGGTTTACTGAGTCAGAGGAAGGCTAGGAGGACTCAGATTGTAGCAGTTTAGAGAGGGACCTTTTGAAGTTTTCATTTTTAACCAGCTCTGAGAGGGGGACAGGAATTCTGATCTTTTGAATTTCATGCTCAAAATTAAAGGAGGAAATAGGCTTAGGAGCTTCCCTTACCTCAGAAACAGGTTCTTTGACTGCTGGCGAAGCATTATGAGTTTTCTTTTCTTTAGTAGTGGTTGCTGTAGATTTAGTAGACCTTTCTGCAATGAGGGGCTGATCTTGGCTGTCAAAGTTTCCTTCTTTCTTCTTTGACCTGAGAGGGTATCTGCTAAAGGTGTTGTTTACCTTTTCTTCTTTACCTAACTCATTGATTTGAATATTCATAAGGGATTATTCATATGCGGACTGAGTCAAATGGGGAAAAGGTGAAGTTTCTTCAATACAGTGAATTTCAGGGTCAAGCTAATCTATCTCCTCTCCTTCTTCATGAGCAACTAGGCTATTTTGGAGGGGGGTTTGAATCCTTTGATCTTCTCTGTCCTTCCCCCTTTTTTCCCTTGGGAAATCATAAGGCACATTGTTATTAGATCTCCTGAAACCTCTACTATCAACATTCTAGGGATTTGTGTACATGGGCTTCCCTTCTAACTCCCACCTTTCCATCCTGGCAGAAAGTGATTTTAGCACTTTAGTAGTCTTGTCTGTCTGAAGGGGCAGGGGAGAGGAAATGGATGGGGAGGCTTTAGGCCTCTTCCTAGATATGCTTCTATCAACAATGTTGTTGAGTTGGTCAACAGCCAATATGTTAGATTCTACCTCCATGACTGCATCTTGCATGTGGGCCAGAGTAGTGGCTCTTCTTTCCCTCAACAGGAGGCAAGAATCAGGATCAAAGGCACTAGCATAACTAATCTTTGCAGAGGCTTCGGAGGGTTTTATCTCAGCAGGGATTTTATTGTACATTTTATTGAATCTCATGGAGAAGTCAGAGACAGACTCTTCTTCTTTTCTTTTCAAACATCCAAACTTTGTCATGTAATACATGAAGTCTTTTTTATCTCCCCACTGTCTCAAAAAGGCATTATCCAAAGCTTCGATCCCATCAATAGATCTAGGAGGCAGGGCCTTAAACCATTTTCTAGCCTCGCCTTGAAGACTATGGACAAAAATCCTCATCCATACGTCTGCATGCATGATAACATTATCATCTGTAAAACTGTAAAAGGCTTCTAGGTGTTCTTCTGTAATTATGTCCCCCTCGCCTGTAAACTTGGGCAGCTGATTGAGGTAACCATCTATTGGGAGGGCATTGAGAGGTTGAGGTAACATAAGGGGAGCATACCTAGAGGCTATAATAGCCTCCATTCTAGTCATAGGGGGATTTACTCCTGCCATAGGAATATTAAGTGGAGGAGAACTCGGAGGAGAAGGGGTGTGAACAGGGGATACCAGAAATGAGCTTCCTAGAGGAAAGGGAAACAATGGGGAATATGAAGACAGAGCTAAGGGACCTGAATGGGAAAATGCTCCTCTCTGTACAGTAATAGGAAGAAGAGGAGGGGTGGTGAAATCTTCTGAGGTCTAGGGTCTGCACCATGGCACATATTCAGGGGAGAGGGGAGTGACAAGGATTTATCCTTCTAATGCTAGATCAAGAGGGAAAAACTCAGCAGGAACACTCTCGAAATTCATAAAATAGGAAACCTCATAAACACGCTTGCTAGGAAGCTGAGAATAAGAAAATGGAGGAGTTTTACGGAAGGAGGTGGCGAATTACATGGTTCAACGATGAGGATTTCTCCTTGAGAGGCCTTCCCTTTTCTAATAATCACCTCTGGATCCACTTCAGGCGTGGCTAGAGGTAGCCAAGGATAGGACCATGTGTGTCTGCCCCTGGAAGCCACAACTAATCACAACTGGCTCGCCGTAGTGGAGTCATCACAATGGAGTCGCCAGGTGCACAGTAGAAATCTTCAAGGGCTATGATGTCTGATGCACCTTCAGAATCAGAAGCTCAATGTCGTTCAATCCCAGGGAATATTTTCAACTTCGTCCCCAGCAACGATGCCAGAAATGTTGGCGATGGAAGTCAGTCCTGGATTGCAGCAGGAGAAGAGCCCGACACCCATCAGTTTATGTCACGATTGGTTTATAAAAAGGGGGTGATCAAATGGAATTTAACTCAAAACAATATTGTTTTAACTCTGAAACAAGGCCAAGCATGCATGGGCAAGTGAGGTCTTAGATAAACTTCAGACAGTGAGTTGTATTAAGGGTGAATAGGGGGAAGACTTGTATAAGATAAATGAAAAGGTATGTCATAAACATCAGGTTTCTAACAGACTATAGGAGAAAACATCTAAATGCAAGATCTTCTTACATTCAAATGCAAAGAACCAGAGAATACAACAATGCAACAATAAATCCTTTATCATAACATAATTGCAATAATTCATGTGAATCAGTCAATCATGAACTCCCTCAGTATGAGATGAAAACTAGATGGGGTAAGAAAATTGTCTGTCATTAAACAAGAAATCTTACATACAAATGCATGACCAAAGAACTAGAGACATCTACTAAACATTTTACAGTCAGGAGCTTCTCTCTACCATTGATGCCTTACAAATGGAAAAATTACCTACATATACTCAAAGAGAAAAACCAACAGTGAAACCGAGACACTACATTAAAAACATTGCGTCTGCATGTCCATTGACAATCTGCACATGCAGTCTCTGAACAGTCGTGCACCTATGCCAGACGCAATCGAACTCCTGACAGCCCAACGGATGAACCGATGTGCTTTTGATACGTTGTCGGACCTTCTGTTTATGGCGGAGACGATATCTAACCACCACCAACTGCCTCAATAACTGCTTCCTTGGGACTGGGGACGACCTTGGTCAACTCTGTCTTTTGAGATGTGGCGATCTCCTAATGGTTCCACCTAGATCAGTTGAACAGTCCTCCTTTGGCTGATGCTTCATTGGAATGTTGTGCGGGGACCCCTATGGCGAACATAGATGAGGGTATGACGGGGATGGCGGTGAATAAACAGGAGTTGTGACATCAGATGAGGAATGCCACGGGGTATGGATAGGACATAGGCAAGAGCAACATGGAGCGTAGGGGTACAAGTGAATGGTGAACGATGCTAAGGTGGAGGTGACTGGGGGGGAGACACACATACTATGAGGGTGAGTGGATAGGTTACAAGGGAAGAGGGAGGTAGTAAGTGATTTAGAAGAAGTGGAGGTAGACGCAAGGAGGAGTTGCCACGTTAACAAGGGGGGAAGGATGGTACAGAAGGTGACACATCAGGAAGGAGGCCCCACATCAATATCCCATCATTCCGAACCCCCCCCCCAATTAAAGCTAGAAAGGCAAGGGGGTTTTGGAATGAAACCTCAGGCGTCGATCTGGGCACTCTGATCATGGTCGTTGGGGAGGTGCGCGCCCGATTCCGGACCCCCCTCCCCCCCGATTAAAGGTAGAATGGTGGGGGGGGGTCTGGAATCCACTCCCGACCGTAGATCTGGGTGTGTAGATCCTCGTCATTCAGATCTACTTGCTACTTAACCAMAAGCACATTCGTGCCCTGAACTTAGGGTAAGTGGGTTTTTACCCGCCTCTTCACCTTTTTTCCCCCCTTACAAGAAATTTTGCTAACAAAAATGTCATTACTTGGAGAACTATCCTTCTTTCTGGGACTTCATATACGTCAAAGAAACCAAGGAATTTTTATTTCTCAAACCAAGTATATCAAAGAAATGCTAAAGAGGTTCGGAATAGAAAATTGCAAACCAAATATCACTCCCATGCAAACCAATTGCAAGTTAAGCAAAGTTGATGATTCAAAGTCTACAGATTAGAGACAATACAAGTCAATGATTGGTATCCTACTATATGTGATAGCATCCAGACCAGATGTAATGCAGGCAGTTGGACAGGCGGCACAATTTCAAGTAGCACCAAATAAATCACATGTGTTAGTAGTGAAGAGGATTTTTAGATATCTCAAAGGAACAAAAGAGTTTGGATTATGGTATCCAAAAGGAAAGGATCTATCTCTTATTGCCTACACAGATGCAGATTAGGCAAGTTGTATTGATGATCGATGAAGCACCAGTGGAGCATCCTTCTACTTGGGTGAGTGTTTAGTATCATGGCTAAGCAAGAAATAATCATCAGTATCTCTATCTACAATCAAGGAAGAGTATATTGCAATAACAACATGTTGTACACAGGTTCTTTGGATGAAACAAACTCTGACAGATATACAATTTGAGTATGATGATCCCATTCCAATCTATTGTGATAATACAAGCACCATCAATATCTCAAAGAACCTAGTGATGCAATCCAAGATGAAGCACATTCCAATCAAGTATCACTTTCTACGGGAACAGGTTGCAGAAAAGATCATAGTTGAGTATGTGGGCACAAAATAACAAGTGGTAGACATCTTTACAAAACCACTTTCACTGGAATCCTTTGAGTATCTTCACCAGAGACTCTGAGTTATTTCTACTCCAAAATGAATTCTTTTGAATGCTTATCTTATATGTCTTATATGTACACGAGGAAGCACCATAAAGAGGACAATTCAGTTAGGGGGAGCATCCTTGGATGGAAAGATACCTTTGCCTTTGATGACAAAGGGGGAGATATTTATCAGATGCAGAGGATAGAGACATGATTCTAGGGGGAGCAATGGTCACAGTGATGCAGAGGATAGAGGCATGGTTCGAGGGGGAGCATGTGTGATATGAATTAAGTATTGCATGAAATAATTTCAGTATTGCATCAGATTGTTTCCATCAATGCCAAAGGGGGATATTGTTAAGGTTGGTTTTCATTGAGGTCAACCCTTGAAGAAAGTCTGGTAGCGAATTCCAGTAACACAAAGGTTTGGGTAATGGACCCAAGGTTGTTTCATGTATAATGGTAAGAGTTTTGATATATTTGTAGGTAATATTGTTCTATATGGATAGTACATGGCATGCCATTTCTAATGGCATGTAGAACATCACATAACTCCTCATGGTTTGAGAGTTATGGCCTTACGAAGTTGGAGGACCCTCATATGTAGGCTTGAAGCCCCAAGAGGTCAAAGAAATCAAAGAACTTGCAAAGAAGAAATTATTATTTAAATGGTAAAGAAAAGTGACAAAGTCAAGGAGAATTATTTAAATAATAAATTCAAGTGACAAAATCAAAGAAGATTATATAGTGAGGTGACAAAGTCAAGGAGGAATATTTAAATAATAAAGAAATTGATAACTTTCTAACTATGGAAAGTGGTTAACCCTAAAAATGAGGGAAAATAGGTTAAGTGACCTAGAAATGGGTTAAGTGACCTAGAAATAGGTTAAGTGACCTATAAATAAGTTGAATGATCTAGAAAGGGTTAAGTGACCTAGAAATAGGTTAAGTGACCTAGAAGTGGGTTAAGTGACCTAGAAGATGCTTTTAAGGAAGCTACTTTGAGAGTATAAATAAGAGGAAAGGCTCTCTCATTTCAAATCACACTTGAGAATATTGAATATCTATAGGTGACTAAGGTAACCAAAGGATATCTAAGCCAAATTTCAGAGGGAAGGTGAAGAAAAGAAGGCCGGAATTCAAGGGAGGGTAAATTCTTTTGATGATGTTTTCTAAGGTATGTTATTTACAGGTCATCTCACCATTTTCGCAATAAAAATTTTTCTAGAATGATTCAGACCATGAAATTGATAGGTCATTGAGGAAGCATATCCAAGTATTTGTGGTAAAAAATTAATCTTTGTGAGTCGTTGTATTTTTGGAGTTACACTCCATGGAAAATAGGGTTTGTGGCTAGTCCTGAAACTAGTCTAAAACAAGTGTTTTGGGTAAAAACATCATAACTTCTTCATAGCAGATCCAAATTCAGTAATACAAAATGTGTCGGTTAGAGTACATTCTGTAGTATTATGTGGAACATTTTCAAATCCATTCAACAAATATTCTGTGTGGGGAACACTCTACAAGGTCGCTGTCTAGAATAAACCTGAATTTAGCAAGGTATGCCATTTTTTCTATAACTCCTTTTATGAGAGGTTCCAAGTAGTGCCACCTGAAGGAATTGCATAAAAAAAAATGAATAACATTGTGTACTATTTTCATATCTTTATTCATTACAGGTACATAGTTATGATTATTTCAAGTTAAGATTTTTGACTAATCCCAAACTAGTCATGTGAGACTAAAGAAAAGGTTGATGAAAAGGCTAGTATCTTGTTGTGAAATTTAAGGAAGGTTTGTAGGTATGTGATCATATACACTAGGAATATTATAGAGTTAAAAACCATATTTTGATGATTAAAGTGATGAGGGATTTGGTTAAGGTACATGTTGGGTACATGGTTGAGACAAGTAGTTGATGAGTTGGCACATACATGAGGTGTATAGTTGATGATTTTGATGACTCATCATACATTTTGATGAGTCATAGTTGATGAGTAGTTGAGACATGATTGGTACATACTTGGTACATGGTTGGATGCACTTTTTTATGGTACAGGTTGATTATAGTTTGTTTTGGTACAAGTTGGTGCATGGTTGATGCACTTGTTTATGGTATAGGTTGATTACAGGTTGAGGTACAGGTTGATGCATGGTTGATGCATGGTTAAGAATTATTGGTACAAGTTTACATCAGTATATCTCACAGTGATAGTGTGACAATGATTCCATCATTCTACTTCTCCTTCAGGGCGGTTGGACGGGGCAAGGACAGGTGGTTGTAGCTGGAGAACATAGGGGGTTGTAGCCTCCTTTTGGTTGTAGCTAGAGAATAGGGGAGTTGGATATTCCCTCAGGTTGTACCCTAAGAAACAAGGGGGTTGGAGCCTCCTTCCAGTTGCACCTGGAAAACAAAGTAAGATGGTGCTTCCAATGAATGTAATTCTTCAAGACATATAAGAAAAAGCATTATGTGGTTTTCTCCCTCTTTGGGTTTCCACGTAAAGAACTGGTGTACTGTGTATGTGTATGTGTATTATTGTTCATTTGTTCATTTCTTATTTACTTTGCATTTATTGGATGATAATGCTACATTTATATAACACTTGGATTATATGGTTAAAAAGGATTAAATTTATCTATTATTGATTCACCCCCCTCTTAGTAATCCAACATTATAGATCGTTAGATCAGAAGTCAAGTGAACAAGGACCGTCAAATAGATGTGAAACCAGAGGCTAAGAGAGATTAAGTCACAACCATCAGATAAAACTAGTTGATCATCAATCGTTGATCAAAGCCAAGCAGGAGATGGAAAAATCTATAACTTCACTGCTTCGACGATTATTGGAGATAGGGTAGAAGCATCAAATCCCGAAGGCCGAAGTCGTGAATCCCTATCGACCATCGTATCTGATAGGAAGTTCAGGAGTAATGAGAATCGTATAACCTGAGTGAAAGAATAGAAAAGTTTATGGACTTTGTAACTTCACCACTTCGATGATTACTAGATACTAGGAAAATCCATGAAACGTCGAAGCTATGAAGTGTCAAAGCCATGAAGTGAAAATATGCAGTCCGTGAAATCACGCAGACCGTGAAATATGGAGAAAATAAATGTGGACTGTATGTTTAGTTGTTGATGTGTCTTATGCTACGTGGTAGGGGTTCTATGTGGGGACATGTGTCACATGAATTCAATTCCTTTTGGACTTTAACCTGTCCATTTCTGGGTGACACATGGCACACATACCAAGGGTCCACATCACCATAGGTGACATCATCATGCAATGTCATCTATGAAATTATGACCTCTAGGAATGTCCAACATCTCTACTTGTGAAAGTTTCAAAGGCCGAAGTCACAGATTCATGCAAACCATCAATCTAATATTCCTTCGAGACTTTTCTCCATCGTTAGATCAAGCAGTGGAAGGATGGCGTAAGCACTTCGGTGGGTATCACTTTGGGGGATTTGAACGATTCGAGAGTTGTAATGTCCCAAAGTTATAGAGTGTCGAAGTCCTGAAGTGAATAAGGACTATCCATTCCATCACTTGATTGAGTCATAGTCATTGGATTAAGGTAGTGGAAGGATAGCGTAAGCGGAGGTGTTAACCGATGATAAGCGGTCATCATCACTTTATGACCACTTTGGCAAGTATCACTCTAGAGGAGTTGAACGACTCAAGAGTTGTAATATTTGGGAGTTCCATAGTAATGGAATCATGTGGGTCGTTGATCTAATACCCTCCAGGATTTCTCGTGACCATCAGATTAATCAGTGGAAGGATAGGATAAGCACTTCGATGGGTAGAACTCTGAGGGAGTTGAACAACTTGAGAATTGTAATGTCTCGAAGTCCCAGAGCGTCGGATTCTTGAATTAGCTAGGGATCATATATACTAACATGGTATTAATTTGTGATCGTTGATCTCGTTGAAGCCTCTAGATGAGGTGAGACCATCTAGTCAATGGGAGATTAAATATCAACCGTGTGATCTACTAGTGGATATAATATAGGTGCTTCAGAGAAGTGTACTTCGGGAAGTATTAATATGGAAGAGTGTATGAACACCGAAGTCTAAAGGACCTAGTTCCATCATCGTTGTCATGATAAGGTAAAGGGGTGATTAGAGGCGTGAAGGGGCCTAGAAGTAAACAATATCATGAACTTTTTCGAACGAGATCCTGTGTGAAAGAATAAAGAGAAAAGTGCTAAGGAACGTCGCTTAGAGTGGATAATCCCATGGTTTAGAGCCATGGTCACAAGGAAAGTGGATTGAAGGAAGCACCTATGCATAATTTGAATTATGTACCATTTTAAAGGGGCTGTGGAATAATTCGACAAGATCTTGTTGCAAAACAAAAAAAAAAGGGTGAAAGTGACATTTTTTGGGGGAAGCCATAACTTTCAACTTAGATATCAAATTGTGGCAAGAGTACAGTCATTGGAAAAATTATTCAAAGGAGAATAACATTTAATTGTTATAATTTGGAGAATGATAATATATTTTGTCATGAATTGAGCAAGAAAAGGACCTATAGCATTGTTTGGAAAAAAATTTATAATATGCATAATTCTAACAAAATGGTTGCTTGCACATTTTGCAAAATTAGGGGGTACAAACATATCAGTTTAGTATAAGAATGAATATTTAAGAAATGGAAGAAGGAGAGAGATATTACAGCCATGAAAAAGAGGCCAAAGGGAAAAATATCAGTGTTGGTAATGCAGATATAGAATCAAATGGGCACAACTTTAGAGGGGAGTAAGAAACCTTATTAGAGATTGTGAGAATCCTGAAAATATAAATGCAGAGTTACAAAGTARACAATGAGATTTTGATGAGAGAAAAAAATCAAAYAAATTCTCAATTAATTCAAAGCTTAAATATGTTGCAGAGGCAAACAAAGAATGGATCAAACTCAAGATGGGAGGAAAAGGGTAGATATCATGAAAGAAGAGATAAATACAATAGAGCTAGTTATTCAAGAAGTGTTAGTAGAACTCATAAACATCACTCACCTCATAGAGAAAGGAAATTTTATGCATCGAAATATTCCATAAGTAGCCCAGAAGTGTCCCATGTTAGGCACCAAAGAGGAAGCCATGAATTGGATAGTTTGCAAGGAGAGTTGAGGAAGCTTAAGCCACAAGCCTTTGATGGTGAAAGAGAAAGGGAAGATTATGTTGAAGCATGGTTTGTTGGAATCAAGAGGTATTTTCAATTTTATAACTACTCATTAAACCTAGAAGCCAAAATTACCACATACCATTTACATGGGAAAGATGCTATGTGGTGGGATCTGTTAGAACACTTAGAATTTTGAACTTTTATTCTTTTGTTTCTGCCTCTTAGGAATAAAATTTCACAAAAAAATCTTAGGAAATTGCCTTTTAATTAAATAAATCCTTGGTCATTATATATTAATAAGGCGCTTACAATATCTCACATAGATGAGTTGCACTAAGTTAATCAAATAGTTCTTGTGATCTTCGGAATATAAAATATGCCTGAATTTTAAAAGAAAATCTTTAACTGTCACTTCGGAGCTTCGCGTTTCGGGAGTTTCAAGAAATCTAAACAACAAAAACCCTGAATCTACAAAGTCTCGAAGAAACTTCCCTGTGATAATTTCTAAAAGTACTTACGGATGAGTCACAGGACACATGTCATTAAATATTTTCATGGGCTGACACGTGGCACTTATTTTTAACATTTGTGTCAGATTGTTCACACGATTTCAAGTGACATGTGTCACCCCTCCTTTCTTTACACATCATCACTAAGAATGACATCATCTCTGCCATTTCACTCTAGGAGATTTCCCTTCTGGAGTTTAAACAAAGACTAGGTTCACAACCGTTGAACTATCAAAGCGTCAGAGTATTGGATATTACAAAAAAGTAAAAGTGTTTCAAAGAGATAATAAAACATTTAACAAATTTAATTAATCATGATTAAGTATTAATTAATCGCTATGCAAATTCGGTCTTCAAGAGATTTCTCTTGTGCTACACTAAAAACCTTCGGAGTACGAACCATCGAAGTACGAACCGCACTTTTAAACAAATGAACTTCCGGAGCTCCAGAGTTCTGAAGCCTCGAAATACATATAACGATTCGAACGATTACTCTGGGAATTCATCCTTCGAAGGATTTCTATCATCCTTCATCCAAAACCCCTGAATACCTAACTTATAAAGTACTTAAGGCTAATACAATGTTTAAAGCATGGCTAATTAAAACATAAAAGTGATTAATTAGAGATTAACTTCTCCGGGAATTCATCCTTCGGGAGATTTTTTCCCTCTTACATTCAAAACCTCTAAACGTCGAACTGTCGAAGTGTTAATGACATTTGTGATTGACTAAAGTTAAAGATTTGAGTAATTGTTTAATTTTCCGGGTAACAAATTCCATTAGATTTTTAATAATCTCTTTGTCAGTAAATCAATACGAAGATTGATAGACTTTATGAATAAAACATTTTGAATCTCAAGTCATTTTACCATTTTCAATTAGAATTTTTCATTCAGTAATTAAGAGCTTACAGACTTCTCTTGTTACAGGAAGGTTAATTTCATTTCCCTGAGGATTATGGTGCCACGCAAAGTTGTGAAGAAGAAAAATGCATCAGCAAATGATTCCAATTCAAACACAGACGTTCTATCAGACACAACTTCACAAATTAAAGACTCCATCAAGCCTTGGAAGCAGATCTACAATATCTTAGAATGTGAGATTCTTATCTGTTTGGACGATTTTTTTGAGGAAGAAGATGAGTGCTTCTCAGTCAAGCTCGGATTGGTAGCACAGTCGAGACTACACAGGATTGTTACATGAGATAAGATGATACCCTATAATGATATGATAAGTTGGGATGTGGAGCACGTGGACATTCAAACCAAAATCATTATCAATTACCAGAAAACCTTTGTCATCTCTTTTTGACAGAAAGACCTACAATTAATGTATAAAATTTCTTCTATACCCAAATATACTTACAATGCAACATTTCTTCTAGATTTTGAGAGAAAATAATGCACTCAATACGACAGATCTAGTCATGATATAATCAAGACCTAGTGGGGAAATCCCGCCAAGTTCAAAACTGAAGCTCATGGTATGTATTCCTCAGCATCCTTGGATGCTCATATATTATATATATCCATGATGTTCTGTCATTTATTTGGGATAAAAACCATGCGCATTTCTCATTTGAGTGGGTGGCTATAACAAATGAAGTGGTCGAAGGCTATACTTTCAATTGGGCAAAAAATTTGTCGAACAACTTGGATAAGGAGGTTGTTGAGTACCAATCATTGAAATCAAAAGGGAAACATGCTCCTTTTTACATGTCTGCATACATCATGGATTCCATTTGCTTCATGACCTCATTTCCCCTGATGAACTGAAGTTGGACCCCGGCTAGTTCTGAGCCTATACATTTCTACAACTCCAAACTATGGGTAGAAAATGCTGAAGATTTATTTTATGAGATATGTCACAACGTAGTGGTACCTATTCATGTAGCTATCTATGGCCACCTGTTGCCCAGTATTTCAGAGAATATTATGGGAAACATAGGCACCTTTGTAGACTGGTATGTTGAAGAGAAATTCTCTTACATTAGAGTGTTTGGTTGCTCCATTCCTCCTCATGCCCTTCCAAAATTTTTACCTGACAGGCTAGTGTGCTGAGAAGTGGCATACCAAATATTAGCAAGAGGAATCACTAAGGATTTGAAAGAGGCTTAGAAAAAGGTATGGCCAACTTTTCCCATTCATGTTGGTATGTTTACATTATTACATTTTGGTCATACCAAATTCGAGGTTGCAACCTTGGAAGATGTCAAATTAGTTGACATTGAATTCAAAATACATGATCCTCACAAGGTGGTAGAGAATCATTTGGATCAATTCAACATGAAAAGATGCATCCATGAAGATTCTCCTTATGATGAGGTTTTCGTGGGAGCTACATCCTATGAAGAAGTTCAAAATAGATTTTAGACACTACCTCCTAACCAATAGGATGGTTTCCTCATCTTACAAAAGCATAGACAAAATAACTTGCCTAATATTTTACAAGGAGATTCAAGGCCCATTCAATCTACCGAGGAAGATAAACCCACATAATCATAGCCAAGTTGCTTCACTAAGAACAAAATTGAATAAGTATTGAAGAGTTCAAATGGATTATTTAAAGAGGAAAAAACATCACTTCTAGGTCTAAATGATCAACATACATTAGCCCAGTTTGAAGCTTTCATGAAGCAGGGACAAGTTCCCCCCCCTTCAATGCTAGTTACTTCTACTGGCATTCCAAGAAAAACATGACGAGAAATCTCCACCGCAATTATCTCTCCTATTCCCTCATTAAATACTTTAGCGACCAGTTTCGAAACTCCTAGTTTGGAGGGCGTTCACATAGATGAACTTACCCCTATCTTTCCTGAAGAAATTCCTCCCTCAAGTTTCTTTTTCAACAAGAAAAGGAAAGCTATTGTAAATAAAGAATCTCAGAAAAAATATGGAGTAGTTACTAAAAGGAAGAAAATAGTGGATGATGGAAAAAGTGAAGATGATCCTGAGTTTTACAAAGAGGTTGCATATTCACTAGGGGATTTTGCCACTGCCAACCAATGGTCAGTGGATAATATGACTAAGCAACTGCAACAAAAATATGTCTTGGTGGAACAATTGAAGAATGAAATGCAAATCACAGAACATATTGTCAGGATCATAATGAATCAAGACATAGAGAAAATCATGTTAAATTATCAGCAACAGATGAAGCAATTACAAGAGAAAATTGAGTTGATTTACAAGAATTCACAGACCAGCAAAGCCATTATTACTCGGCAAGACATTTTGATAGAACAGTTGTAGGCCAAATTAGTCCTAATGGATAACACAATAATAGACATCACTATTTTCAAAGAACAAGCATCTAAAATCAATGAGAAGTTGGAAGTTGTCTGGCAAGAGCTATATAAAAAGGTGGATACTATTCAAAAATACTATCAGGAAATAAATGATTCTCTGAAAAGTATTTATGTGAAAGAAAAGGATGCCAGTGTGGCTAGATCCAATTTTCAGGATTCATTATATGGAGACAAAAAGCCAATATCCTTGGTCTCGCCTCTTTTTCACAATATGAACAAGTGAAGGGTGAAATGGCCTTGAAAGTTTGGGATATGAATCTAGAAGAAATAAATAATCTTGCCAGAGAGGAAAAGGAGACTTGTATGAATACCTTGTCTTCTGTAGAAAACAAAATTGGTTGAATTTGAAGTAAATTATATCTCAGAGGCAATGGGGCAGATTGAAATAGAAATGAATAAGGAAAACTCCAGAAAAAATAAGGAAAATATTTAATCTGTCATCCAACAGATGAATCATATTGATTTTCTCAAGATTAATGAGTTGTTGGTGAAGCCTAAATTATAGTATCAAATTATAGCCCAAGAAGTAAACAAGATCCAGGAGAATCTACCACTAGTACACAAGAAGGTGTTTTCCTTCGAATTGAACGAGAACATTAAAACTTCAAGATTTTTGGTAGCCTTGATGGATGTGTGTGCCCAGTTCAATGAAAAGAGGAAAGCAAGTGCATCTAGGAGAAAATGAAGGAGCATATGAAGTGCCATCACATCAAACCATAACTAAACACTATTTGCGTTATGTTTTTCATTTGGATTATATTCTATATTTAGAGCAGATATTGTGGAAAGTCTAACTACTTTTAGTTGAGAATTTTTTTTGTATAAATAGATAGATCTTAGATCTATTCCTGGATTCTTCTAGCCTAATGTAAAAAAGATAACTTATTGAATATTGATACAAGAGAAGAAAAAGATTCTAATTTTTGTTTCATTTGAGTTATGTGTTTTCTCTGTGTTTCCATCTCTTATCAATTTCCTTCTATAGTTCTTGAAGAGTGAATGATTACAATTTAGTAATACATCTATTGTGATATTAGCACATCAGAAGTCCATTTAGTTGTAGTTTTTCCTCTATTATTAGTGTGAGTAATAACAAGACCTATGATCTGTGTGAATTGTTTCATTCTTAATCTTCTTTCAAGAGTACATCTTCTATTTTTCTTCTACCGAAAATGAGGTAAGACTTATCTGTAATTGATACCTTGCTTTATTTTAACATTTTTGTCAATCATTTCTACATCATTTGAAATTAAATTTATGACTCAGATAACGAGATACTACCTTTGTATTGTCTTATCATCAGTTTCACTTAAAGTTATCTATTAGAAAACTGAAGGTATAATAAAGCACTTATAGAAAATTTCATTTAAATATTTGATGCCTCACATTATTCTTCAAGCCTAGAATCAATCTTAGGTACAACATCGTTTTGGCATCATTGTCGGGGATGGAGAAACGAAATCATTTTTTTCCCTGGGAGAATGACAAAGTTAAATTCTGGTCTTTGATGGTGAACAAAGATTGAATATGTGGATAAGGCTCACTTTATATTTCACCTGGTGTTATGGGATTAATCGGTAAATATGGACATGAACTGATCTCCCTAGATCCACCTAGATCTAGAACAAAACAAAACAGAATATGATTCTTTCCCTAAGCTCTAACTATTGAGTTCACTACTTAACAAAAGATAAGAAACATATCGTTTAAATATCGCTTCCTCTTGTCGTTGTCATCCTATATCCACTCCAGCACTCCTTTGATATTAAACCTGCAAGGAACCACAAGCCAACCAAAGTGAAAGCAATATAATAAACTAAACAAGAACCTATGTATGTGATCAAGGAATCATACAATAAAACAAAGCAAGTTTTATAGGAAAGAAACATATCACTACATTATATTAAAATGAACATGGAGATTATAACCAAATCTTTGATGTTGCAAGGTCCCCTTTCGATGGCCCTTTTCTCCAACACACACACTTGCTCCAAGATTGAATAAATAAAATCCACAATGACTTAATGAATTGAAATGAAGCCCTCAAGTATGAACTGAAGTAGAATTCCTCATCCAATTCTTAGCCTATTCCACCTTAATTAACCTTATCATTTTCCATGAGAGATCCCTCTTTATATAGGGGAAAGAGAGATGGTTGAAGAGATTAGGATGATCCCACCAAACCAGAGAAGTGAGTAAGATCCAAAAAATTCAGATGCCACCTCATCTTCTAGAAGATCCCCTTCTAGAACTTTCATGAAACTTGACCTTTTCTTAGACTTTTAACATCGTCACACCCTAGTTATAGAGTAGACTGCGGAGACGTCACAGGCCATCTTCAGAGCAGGGGGCGATGATCAGGCATCATTGCACCCTATGTATAATGCATCCTGCGACGACCTTTCTTCATAAGGTTTTTAAGAAGATAAAGTGAGTCACTTCCCTCATGGTAAAAGAATATTTTTTGGGAACATGAACACATGTTTGTCAATGGATCACTAGGGTGACCAAAATAATGTGTAATAGAATGCCCCCCAAATTATGAGACTGGAACTCGTGATAGCTTAAATAGTTTGTAGAATGTGTGTGTTGGAAACAAGGATCGCATCGATCGAGAACCTGCAAACAGTCAAGCATCATCATAATAATATACCATTGTCTAAGGTAGGCATTCCCATACTCATTTTACAAAATGTACAGTGAGTCATGGCCACTAAATATACACTGTGGATCCATGTCAATGTGAATCGTCATAGCCACCAGGAATACACTATGGATCTATGCACTAAAATTACTCAAATTCGGGCATAGCCACGAGACATACAAAGTGGATCTATGTGTCAATACCAATCATAAATACTCTTTCACAACCTAGACACGAATGATGAGATCCAAGGTATTCATTTCCACCATCCCTAAGTACGAATCTAACCATGTGATTATAGGTGCTGAAGTTGAACATGGTGGAAACCACTTGATTACCGGTCAACGATGAGAACCGTTAACAAGTGCGAGGGAAATCACCATTGATGTTAATGACTCCCAAGGTACCCTGGTACAATCCAACGAATGTGAATAAATGAGTTGAATTTGAACACTCGATGGAATATCCTAATTAGGGGTCAATGATGTCAACCCATTGTTGGAAGCGAACAGAACTGCCATTTGTTAGGAGAAATCTATGTTGTTATAATAACGTTGTAGTACTTGCCCAACCATTTAATTGTCAACCCGGGGTACGTAGACTGACGAAGCACATGCACTGTATATGCAGGACTGAAGTATAACTAATCTAATCTAATCTATGTTGCTGAAATCAAACTGATCTAAGAAAGCATTGAAACAATAACTAAGAAAGCATGAAATTKCCTAAGGGAAATACAACATGTGAAGAGTTAACACAATGAGCTCATACAATATATCAATCTCAAATCATATTACAATAATCAAATGACAAAACATGAAAGAATAACAAAGCTAAGAATTCCCTTCTCCAGATTACAATCACATCTTAATTGAATTCTAACTCTAATTGAATCCTAATTCAATTATCATGAAGAGAGAGCACTCTCTTATATACATGAAGAGGATAACCATCTCATAATTGTAGATCCACTATTCTCTCAACCAATCTCAACTACTTTCCCATTATTACAAGATATGATCCCTTCAAATCCTCACACATATCTCTCATATATCTTAG
>JASDQU010790175.1:185675-202111 GCA_032191745.1 Picea mariana | reverse complement strand
CATCCACATATTCCTACACATTACAAAGCTCACACATAATTGAGATATATATGAAAACATGTATATTTTCTAGTATTTAATCATAAATTCACTTTTAATACTAAAATGAATAAAGTGGAAAATAATAATGTGAAACCCAAATGTATTTATGAAAATGATATGATGAAGGTTTAATTGGGCGATGAAATGTAAGGAATAGTGAAGGAAAAGGTGGATGAAAATACGAAAGGGAGGGTGTCATGTTCAAGAGTGAAAATTATTGCCACGAACAAAAATACAGAGACACATTCCTTTCCCAATTTCCCCCCACCATTTCTAGTGAGTACCTCTTTATTTTTACGCAAGCTTGAGGAGGATAACATATGCTTGTTAATGTAAGATCATCCTTGAAATGAGTCCCTCATAGTACGTCTAATGAACCCTAGGAAGGAGTGATTTGGTCCCATATGGGTCTTTCGATGTTTATTTAATGAGTCCAAAGAAAGAAAACTTAGGGGTTTTTCATGTTTAGAGAGTCTGAAAATGTAGAAATTTTAATACAAATTATGTATTGTCTGGATTCTTCTGATCTAAAAAATATATGCCACTGTTAAATATAGAATCACTTCTACAAATATTCTTGCGGAATTTAAAACACGATCGCCAATTGCAATATCAAGAAGAAAGATCACTCACACATAAAACAGATGTTTTACTGGAAAAGCATAAAGATAAAAACCCCACTATCATATATTATGTATATATCATCTATCATGAAACAATATCATACAAAAATCTAATCCAAGAGCTCTCAGTACAATATACAGCTGTCTCACATTGTCATACAAAAATCAGCAAATGCATGTGCCAATTCTCTACCTCCAGACAGCAAGCCTCCTATGCGCAATCCCTGCAATGGAAAACCTGCAAAATTATTCAAATGCCTCTTTCTTAGGATGTGAATTTATCATGGGCACATCCACTATGTGTGTGATTACATGGGTTCACTTCACTCAAATCACAACCGACAGCTAAATTGTCCTCTTCACCTATTATCTCAATTGGGTCTCCACTAGATCTGACATGCATGTAGTTAATAGTGGTAAATCTTCAGTTGCATGTGAGATCAATGATTGTGAATTAATTAATAATTAATTCATTGAACTCTCACTAGTGTAAGTTCAGTTACAACTAGTACAACTAAACTTAACTCACTTAACTGAGTTAAACTACTTCACAACTCACATAACTACACTTATAACTCTGTTAAAACTTCAAGTCACTTAGTTACAACTAATTCAATTTCCATGTCCCACCAGTCAACCTTTGAACTCGAATTTCCTATAGCTAACTGATTTTCCATTTCAGTTAACTATTTCAAGTAATTATGAGATAATAGATTAATATTTATTGTCCAATTTCTTTAAGGGAAAACAAATTAGACACACATTTCTTGTTGACTTTTCAACACTCCCTCTCAACAAGAAAGGGATTATCCTTCACCCCAATCCTATCTCTATGGTATTCAAATTTTCTCCTGGTGAGCATCTTCGTCAAAATGTTTGCATCTTGATCTTCCATAGGAATGTACTGAAGCAACATGATCTTCAACTGCACCCAATCTATGAGATGATGATACTAGATATCTATATGCTTAGATCTATCATGAAAAACATGATTAATCAAGAGTTTAATGCAACTCTGATTATCACAATGAATCATTGTTGGATAAAATGAGAACCAAACAAACCAACCAAGATATTTCTCATCTAGATAGCCTCACATGTATCTTGACTCACTGCCATGTATTATGCTTCCGCTGAACTGAGTGCAACAGATCTTTGTTTCCTGTTGTACCAAGAAACAGTTGTAGATTCGATACTAAATATCCCCGCTAATGTGCTCTTTTTGTCAGTTGTGTTGCCCGCCGAATATGCATCTATGAAGCCATGCAACTTCACCTCATCCATCTGTCTGTACCATAATCCATACTCAGATGTGCCCCTCAGGTATCTCAGGACATGCTTACCCGCCTTCCAAAAGAGCTTGGTAGGCTTAACCATTGCTTGACTCAGCTGGTTAACCACATAGAAAATGTCTAGTCTCATGTTCACTAGATACATTAGTGAACCCGCTAACTGTCGATAGACAGTAGCATCCACTACCTCTACAGAAGTAGAATCCTCTTTCCTCCAATTTCCTGGAAGAGGAGTATCCATGGGTTTGCATCCCTCCATGTGAAACTTACCCAGTATCTCCCTTGCATATTTTCCTTGAGACACAAAAATTTCACCATCTCGCTGCCATATTTCCAATCCAAGGAAATAATGACGAAGGCCCAAATCCTTCATCTCGAACTCCTTTACAAGGTCCTCCTTGCATGAGTGTATCAATTTCTCATCACCAGACAATATTAAATCATCAACATAAATAAAAATGATTAAAATATTACCCTCCACCATAATTTGGTATAGGTTTGCATTTGATTCACTTTTGGTGAAGCCCAGACTGGTGAAATAGTTGTCTATCCGAGTGTACCAAGCATGGGGTGCTTGCTTCAGCCCATATAGCGCTCTCTTGAGTATACACACATGTGACTCCATGTTAAAGGTCTCAAACCCTTCTGGTTTCTCAATGTACACTTCTTCCTCAATGATCCCATTGAGAAATGTAGTTTTTACATCCATCTGATGAATGCGCCAGCCCATCTACTCTGAGAGTGCAAAGATGGATCTTATGGAAGAGTACCTTGCATCAGGTGCAAAGGTCTCATCATAATCTATCCCCCCTATCTGTGAGAAGCCCTGGTCCACAAACCCGACCTTGTATTTCTCCACACTCCCATCAGCAGCATGCTTTACCTTGTAGATCCATCTCGAACCAACCATTGATTTGTCAACCTGTCTCGGGACAATTTCCCATGCACTATTTTTGAAAATGGAGTCATATTCGTCCACCATAGCATCAACCCAAGTGGGATCCTGCACTGCTTCCTAAAAGGAATATGGCTCAGTCACAATACATTTTCTCATGAGAGCCATGTGTCCAGTAAATAGATCAGGAGACTATCTCTAGTTGCACTGTGAAGTAGGGGCTCCTACATTTTGTGCAACATCTAGTCTCAATCTATCATCTTYGTGGTGCACTTTTTTCCATTTCTGATGGATGGATCTACATGAGTGTCTTCCTCCACTCCATGACCCTCCTCATTTGGTTTATCCACATCTTGAGACTCATCTTTGGGAACCAATAGTTCCTCCTCCGCATGCAGGACTAGCTCCCTCTCAAGCGACAACYATATGGCTTTCCCCTCATCAAATTTTATATCCCGTCACATAAAATTCATATTAATGTTAGGAAAATACACATAATAATTATGGGGTGTTTCTATGTACCCCACAAATATCCCAACTTTAGCACTCGGTTCCAGCTTCTTCTTGGCATCCTTGGTTACATGCACATAAATAGATGAGCTAAAAATCTTAAAATGAGAAACGTCAGGTTTCTTACCATGAAATCTTCTTCTGGTGTACTCATGCCAAGTACTCTATGAGGACAACAGTTTTTCACATAAACCACAGTGTTGCATGCTTTCATCCACAAATGCATTGGTAGGCCCTGATCATGCAACATCGCTTGTGTTGCACCCACAATCATTTTGTTCTTTCTCTCCGTGACCCCATTTTGTTGTGGGTTATGAGGCGCTATGAGTTCTGTTCGAATTCCTTCTTTGTTGTAGAAGTATTTGAATTTATTAGAGATGTATTCTCCACCATTATCTCTCCTCAGAGCCTTCACTTTCTTTCCCGACTCTTTCTCCACCAATGCTTTAAACTCACAGAACTTTGAGAATGTTTAATCCTTATTATGCATGAAGATAGCCCATCGCATGTGCCATAATTCGCCCTCATCTCGGATCACCACTTTTTCTACCTTTCCCATCATGGAACCACAGCCATCTGCCTCCATCTTGTAGATATTCTTAACTCTAATCCCTATCTTCTTGACTTGACCCATTTTTTTATCTCACGGGAAAGATTTTCCATCGCTGAAAACAACGTCATAGCCTCTGTCCTCCCACATTGCAACTGAGACTAAGTTTTTCTTCAGACCTGGAACATGCATAACATATTTCAATTGAAATGATTTACCTAAATTCCTCTCAAAGGTAATSGTACCAATTCCAGTCACATGGTATCGTCCATAGTCACCCATCTTTATCTGCATTTTGAGATCTMTCTCCCCCAAGTCACTGAAAAAATCCTTATCTCTCTTCATGTGGAAGGAAGTGCCACTATCCAAATACCACATTGATCCTAATGCACTTGATGCCATGCATGAGATCAAGGAGAASTCAAGTTCAAATTGTGAGGCAAGGGCCTCACCAGCTGCAGCTCTAGCAACCTTCTTGTTCTTCTTCTTCTTGTAGCGAGATGCCCATGTTCGTGACAGTGAAAACACTTCACTTTGGAAAAATCCAGCTTCTTTCCTTTAGACTCAAATTTTGAATGTAATTTCCTCCCCTTCACTTTCCTTGCCTTGGAAACCAAAGCACAATCATCTTCATCATCATACTTTGATGAAGATCCATCTCTGGTGTTCCTCCTGAACTCCTCCTGCACTAGATCCGACCATAGTCGTTCCCAATCTAGAAATTTTTCCCTTCCATTGACAGAGTCTTGATAACTGTGCCAACTCTTGGGAAGTCCTAGGAGATACAAGCTCACCAAATCATCATCAGTGATTGTTATTCCCACACTCCCTGGCTCATCCCAACATTGGACAAACTTCGTGAGATATTTTGGAATGGAGTCGACCTTCTCCATCTTGATCTTCCTGAGTTTATCTTTGGGTGCCAATTTCCTATGGTTGTTGTTGTTTTGGAATAGATCTATAAAAGTCTTCCACATTGCATATGGTGTGGATTTCCCATGGAGGTTTGAGACACTGTGGTCTCGTACTCCCTCCAATAGGATCCTTCTCTCCTTTTCCACTTTCTTGTGCCATGCATCAAGATTTGTAGCATCTGCAACATCTGGCTTAGGAACATCTTTGTCAATGAATTCTTTCAATCCATTTTCTTAGAGTACTTCCTCCATATTGTCCTTTCAATAAATGTAGTTCAAGTTTCCCTTGAGTGCATACTCTAACCTCAAGCCATTAAAATCCATTTCGATCTTGAATCAGTTGTAGCACCAAGAAGGTCTTTCTACAAATTCAAATTCTATCCAATCACAAACTCAACTTATGCAATTTTCTGTGCTCTAATACCATGTAGAAATTTTAATACAAATTATGTATTGCCTCGATTCTCCTGATCTAACAATTATATGCCACTGTTAAATACAGAATCTCTTCTACAAATATTCTTGTGGAATTTAAAACACGATCGCCAATTGCAATATCAAGAAGAAAGATCAATCACACATAACACAAATGTTTTACCGGGAAAGCATAAAGCTAAAAACCCCACTATTATATATTATGTATATATCATGGATCATGAAACAATCTCATACAAAACTCCAATCCAAGAGCTCTCAGTACAATATACAATTGTCTCACATTGTCATACAAAAATCAGCAAATACATGTGTCAATTCTCCGCCTCCAGACAGCCTACCTCCTCTATGCAATCCTTGTAATGGAAAACATGAAAAATTATTCAAATGTCTCTTTCCTATGTTTCGCATTTCTCATGGCCACATACACTGTGTGTGTGATTGCATGAGTGAACTTCACCCAAATCACAACTGATAGCCAAACTGTCCCTTTCACCTGTTATCTCAACTGGGTCTCCACTCGATCTGACATGCATGTAGTTAATAGTGGTAAATATTCAGTTGCATGTGATATCACTGATTGTGAATTAATTAATAATTTATTCACTGAACTCTCACTAGTGTAAGTTCAGTTACAACTAGTACAACTGAGCTTAACTCACTTAACTAAGTTAAACCACTTCACAACTCACATAACTACACTTATAACTCGGTTACAATTTCAAGTCACTTAGTTACAACTAATTTGACTTCCATGTCCCACCAGTCAACCTTTGAACTCAAATTTCCTATAGCTAACTGATTTTCCATTTCAGTTAACTATTTCAAGTAATTATGAGACAATAGATTAATATTTATTGTCCAATTTATTTAAGGGAAAAATAAATTAGACACACATTTCTTGTTGACCTTTCAACAGAAAAACACTTAAGGAGAACTTCATCGGGTCCTTTTTCATAAATTAATCTGACGAGACCAAAAAAGTGATAACCTAACGCCCATCATATGTTTTCTTCAAATACTTTTACGAGCGTGAAAAGAACAAGGTCGCTCGGCAATATTTTCATTTTTATGGAGCATGAAAAGAGCTTAAAGGATACTCCATGGGTTTCGTTTTTTGTGTTACCATTACGAGTCTGAAAAAGAGATAAAATTGTACTCGGTTACATTCTCATTGATTTATGAGCACGAGAAAGTACAAAAACTAACCTTGGATTTTTTCCTGAAAAACCCTTAAAGGATCTATACATGCGACAAATGTATAAAAACAGACCAAAAAAAAATCTTTGTTCCAATGTTTCGGTCCTAGAATTTTCATCTGCAAAAAATCAAACACTTGAGAGGTCGTTAGGACTTTACGATTTAGGTAAAATATATAAAATAATATAAAATATAAATGAAAAAGTGAAAATATCAATAAAAATGGGTAAAAACTTCATTTCACTATTCCATTTGTTATTTCACCCAAACCTTGCTCTAAAACCCCAAATTTAACTCAATTTTCCATTGCAAATTGTGGAGGGCATGGTTGATCAATAGACAAACGGTCTCCATAGAACATGTAATTTTCATCTCTTTCAACTTTTCATGGATCAAAATTTTGCCTTTTATTGGTCAAAAATGACTTTTTGAGTTAAGTTTTCAAGGGTACCTATGCGCAGAGGTCGTTGTCGGTGCCCTATATCAGGCCCTGCAATGATCTAAGATCATTGCAAGAAGACCTATAGACATCATATGATGAATTTTCACTGTACGAATGCCCAGGCCTGCGACAATCGCGGTTCAAAAAAATTTTTGAGATGTATTTGCCAAAAAAATGTTTCCAGAGAAGAAGATAAAGATGATAACTCTCTTTAATGTTCCATTGCAGGTTTTCCACGGTAAAAATGTTGGAATGGTGTGAGAGAAAACACAAGGAGGAAGACTATTTTGTCAGGAATGACATTGGAACGGTAATGTCCCTTTGGTAGTGTGGACTATTGAAATTCTTCAAAATCCAGGGTATGAGGGCCCAGCTGAGATTACTCGAGTACCTAGTTCACATGTGGGATGTGAACGAGAAGGAGTTTTGTGTGGGTGCTCACATTCTTACGATAGATATTGAGGATATCTACTTCTTGATCAGGCTATCTTGCCATGGGTCTCGAGTGAGGCTTACAAGCAGCAGGGGAGGCGGCAAGCCTATGAACCACTATATTAGTGCACATTGTGTGTCAGGTACTTAGAAGCATAGCGGTAAGTCTTTATAAGAGATGTTCGAGAATTTCCTCTATGGACTATCCTCTATACCATCACACACATTGCAAGGAGTGTACCTCCCCATATGGCTCTTCAGAGTTATTTTCAGTATGCGTTGGAGTGTATGGAGCCCCGAGTTTTCAACTGATGTGAAGGGGTTATAAAGAGTATGAAAAAACAATTGAGCAAGTGTAGGAGTGGTGATATGAAACAGTTTGGATACAGGTCAATTTTGGTATCCTTATGCTTAGAGAGGGTCCCAATTTTTCTTTTACAGGTAGAGTGAGGTATACCTACCCCACAAGATCCATGAATTAAGAGGTGGGTCAACCTCATGGAACAACATGCAGTTGGTCCCATCATTAGATATAACGATGTCTTCTTCGACTGGCTGAGAACTTAGATGCTCATGGTCAATGACTATGCCTATGATGGATTAGACTTCCAAGGAGATCCAGACTTAGCTCTTCCTGAGGGTTCCCAATGGGGGGACATAGGTAAGAAGGACATTTGTTTTATGATGTTTTGTGATTTTTAATATAAAATGTTTTTTACGTTCTTTATCTTTGATGATGCAAACGTGGGACCTTATTGTCCTCTCGTTTCATCCCCCATCCAGAGGTGAGGGGAGAGAGATGGCATAGGAGGAGTAGTTGCTACTAACTACGAGATCCTAGAGAAGAATCTAGAGGGGCTCACGATGAACATCCCAAATGCCTCCATTGATGATATCTCGAGGCATTATCAGCGCCACACAGTGGGCGTATCTACTTCCATCAGTCAACTACTCCATAGAGTGGCATGGGCAGTCACATGTTATAGTGAGTAGCATCCTTGATGCTCTATTTTATATGAATCCATGTGCTTCACATTTTTTATATTTTGGTCTTTAGACAAAAACACTTTTTGTAAAAATTTTATCATTATGTATATATGAGGCTTTTATCGGCTTACTTGTTGTATATACAAAGTTATTGGATTTTATAAATGTCTCAAATGTCTGTCTAACACATAATTAGCCAAAGCATCTATTCATGTATTTATACATCTAGGAATGTGTTGATATTCAATGTAATCAAAATGACGTTCCAAGAGGCGAATTCGTAAGTATACCCTTAACAATGTAAGACTTTGAATAGAGTAAACATTACTCAATTATAAGACTACTAACTGTGAATCGATTCGTACAATAAGGTGACAGATTCCAAGTGAAACAATGTTAATCAATAATTCGATTATAGCACTATATTATGCATTATTTTTAGTTGCATGACCAAGCAAAACACCATGTAGACTAATTAATTCATTCGTAGGTGCATAGATTGCCCAAGCAACAGATGTTAAGTTCTGAGTGTCGTGAATAGCGCCATCAACGAAGCCAAGGTAGGGTAGTGAAGACACCAACATATGAAAACCAAGCACAATGCAAGGTAATCAACTAAAGGTCGAAACCTGTTATCGATATTTCCTGTAAAGAGGGATAGAATGCAAAAGAAAGGGTTAAAAACCCATTTGTCCTAAGTTTTGGTGTGAATGCGCCTGTGTTAAACGAAAATCAAGTCTGAACGACTGGAATTCGTGTGCCCAGATCAACGGCGTGCGTTGGATTCCAGACCCCCCTTTCCTTTCTACCTTTAAGCGGGGGGGTCCGGAATCAGGGGCACACCTCTCCGACGGCCCAGATCAACGTGCCCGGATCAACGGCGATGAAGACCATTCCGGACCCCCCCCCCGGCCTTTCTACCTTTAAGTGGAGGGGGGGGGTCCAGAATCCCATATGCAGCTTCCCGACGGCCACGATCGAGGTGCCCAGATCAACGGCGCTCGTACAGCCCCACCCTTCTCAGTTGCCCTGTGCTTAACCAGTGTGGGCCCTCCTCCCGTCATTTCATCCTCCCTTCCGCCTTTCCCCTGCTGTCGTGTGTCATCCATTCACCTCTCCTCTTTAGTCTGCGTGGTCTTCTCCTTCTTCTCATCATCCACTTGCTACTTTCCACGTGTCTCGTTCCTTCCCACATCAGCCTCTCACCCCAGGGCGAATCTCCTTCCCGTCTTCCTCCCGTCTGCCTGTTTTCTTCCACCATGTGCCCTCCTCTGTCGCTCTCCCCACATCATGCCATTTCCCTCTCATCCTCGTAATCAGACGTCACCACCCCCCCTGTCATGTGCCTCATCCTCCGCGCTGGCCTCCATGCCTGTCCCTCAAGCTATTCAGTTATTCCAGGTGGCAGCGCGAGAAGTCTTCCATATCCCGAAGTGCTGAGTTGGCTGGGTCATTCTCAATCCCAAGAAGCAGTTATTGAAGCGGTTGGTGGTGGTTATACATCGTCTCCACCATAATGGGGACGTCCTGTAATGAATTAAAGGCACGTCGATTCACCAATGTAACTGTCAGAAGATCGATCGCGTCTACCATAAGTTGCACGATTATTCAAAGATTGCAACTGCAGAGTGTCAGAAGCCATGCAAACGCAAATATTTCAATGCAGTTTCTTGGTTCCGTTGTTGTTGTTGTTTTTAGTATATGTAGGCATTTTTGCCATTTTTGTATATATCGATGGTAGATCTGAGCTCCCGACTGTATAAGGGCCCTCAGAACACCGAAAATAAAGGAGGTTTCAGGAGACCAAACAATTTTGCTCCTCCAACTATGCACAAAGAAAAGGAAAGAGACAGAGATGACCAAAGGATTCAGGCTCCCTTCCAGAACAATTTTGTAGCTGATGAAGAGGAAAGAGAAATAGATGAGCCTGAGCCTAAAATCCACTCTGTAGAAGTCACTCCTCCTTTCCCCCATTTAACTCAGTTAGCATACGAGAAGTCTCTCATGAATAGTCAGCTGAATGAATTGAGCAAGGGAGACAAAGCTAGCGGTGGCCGAGGCAGGTATAACCTGAGATCTGACAGGAGGGTAGCAACACCTGATGTTCCTGAGTCATCCACTAGAGCAGAGAAGCCTACTGATGAGGTAGCAGACGGTCACAGAGGTAAGAAGGCCCAACCCCTCTCTCCCGTTGTCCAAATTCATGTTCCTGAAATTAGAGAAATTCCAAAGTATACATCCTCTTTTAATTTTGAGCATGAGATTCAAAAGATCAGAATCCCTGTGCCCCTCACTGAGCTAATTAAACATGGTGAATTCAAAAAACGCTTCTCTGACCTTTTGAAATCTGAAACCTCCAGCCCTTCCACAGACTTCATAAACCTCCAAGATGAAAGACCAGTAGTGGTCCTAGGTCCCATGGTAGAAGACAGAGATGATTCATCCCCTCCCTTCTACACCTCCTTGAACATACACGACAAAGTGCTGCATAATTGCTTAATGGATTCAGGGGCCTCCCACAACCTCATGCCTAAATCCGTCATGGAAGAGCTAGGATTAGAAGTCACCCGAGCCTATCATGACCTCTATTCCTTTGACTCCAGGAGGGTACAATGTTTGGGAGTCATCAAGGACCTGGTAGTTTCCCTGTTTCAGCTGCCCATGAAAAGTATGGTCATGGATATAGTGGTAGCTGAGGTTCCCCCCAAGTTTGGCATGTTGTTGTCAAGGTCTTGGATTAAGAGACTTGGAGGGACATTACATATGGATCTCACATATGCCACCATCCCGGTCTTTGGGGGGGAACATAGGAGATTGTGCAGAGAAGCCCAGCTAGCCTACATTGTCAGTGATGAAGCAAACCCCACTAATCATCCCATCTATGTCTTAGACACTGACTTAGGATCTAGCTTGTTGCAGGTCACTGATGAGATTCCTGAGCCCCCTTTGCAAATCAGAAAGTAGCTCAATCTTAATCCGGAAATGCCCCCTCCAACCACTTTTGTTTGGAAGATGTTCTTTGATGGAGCTTCTTATAGTATAGGTGCGGGTGCCGGGGTAGTATTCAAATCCCCTTCTCAAGAAACCATTTCTCTGTCATACAAGCTAGAATTTGAAGTCACCAACAACGTGGCAGAGTATGAAGCTCTGGTCCTGGGATTAAGAGCTGCAAAAGAAATGGGAATCAAGGAGATGGATGTGTTCAGGGATGCAGAATTAATTGTCCAGCAAGTCAAAAACGTCTATCAGAACAAGCAACCTCGTCTCAAGAATTATAGGAACAAGGTATTGGATATTATCGACAGTTTCTTCCTGGATTTTAACATCTCTTTCATTCCAAGGGAAGAAAATGCTCCAGCCGACTTTCAGGCTTTCTCGGCTAGTTTGTTTGAAGCTCCTGCGCTGCCCGCTGATAGATCAGAGGTGGAAATAAGATACAGACCCTCTGTACCGGACAATGTCAAACATTGGAAGGTGTTTGAGGATGATCAGGAGATTGATAAATTCCTCCAATCCATCGATGACTTCTCTGCATTGCATATAGATGAGAACCCTGACGAGGAACCTGAGCACCACCATAGGGAGTTGTTGAATAAAGTTGTTGACCATCAGATTATTCAACTGCCAAGCAATCATATACCAAAAGGTCTGATCCCATTAGAAATATTGTTCGACGGGAATGATGTGGCGATAAAGGGTAGAGTTTCAGGTGATGATGTTGATACGACTGAGTGCAACATAGGCACACCGGAGGAGCCCAAGTTTGTCAAGCTGTCAAGGATTTTGACCAAGGGGCAGAGGACTGAATACACCGATCTACTGAAGGAATTTACTGACGTGTTCACGTGGACCTACGAAGACCTCAAGACATATGACACGTCATTCATTGAGCACAAGATCCCACTGAAAGAGGAGGCTAGACCTTTCAAGCAAAAGTTGAGACAGATAAATCCGACACTGCTACCTGTCATGGAGAGAGAGGTAAAGAAGTTGTTGGATGCCCAAATCATTGTCCTCTTGAGATACTCCAGCTGGGTAGCCAATTTGGTCCCAGTGAGAAATAAGAGCGGAGAAATCAGACTCTGTGTTGATTTCAGGAACCTGAACAAGAGCTCAAGGAAGGACAATTATCCCCTGCCCAACATGGAACATATATTGCAGAAGGTCACTGGTGCTTCCAGAATATCCATGATTGATGGCTTCTCCTGTTACAATCAAATATCAGTCATGCTAGAGGACAGGGAAAAAACAGCCTTCACCACTCCATGGGGCACATTCATGTATGCCAAGATGCCCTTTGGACTGATGAACGCAGGAGCAACATTTCAGCGATCCATGGACATAGCCTTCATCAGGGAAAAAGATAAGTTTGTGGTGATTTACCTAGATGACATAACAGTCTTCTCCAAGACTGATATAGAGCACCGCTGCCACTTGAAGAGGGTTTTCCTGAAGTGTCGCAGGTTTGGCCTTTCCCTAAATCCTAAGAAATCATTTTTTGCCATGCAAGAGGGAAGACTGTTAGGCCATATAGTATCAGTAGAGGGAGTGAGAATTGATCCTGACAGGGTAAAACCAATCCAGGCCCTGCCACTTCCCAGATCTAAAAAGGAGGTTCAAGCATTTTTGGGAAGGATTAATTTCCTGAGGAGGTTTGTCTCAAATTTTGCTGAATTGGTGAAACATATCACAGCCATGCTCAGGAAGGGCCATGAAATAAAGTGGACTACCGAACCCAAAGAGTATTTTGTCCAAATAAAAAAGGCATTGACTGAAGCAACTGTGCTAGTCAGTCCCGATTATTCCAAAGACTTTATGATATTTTCTTTTTCCTCCTGTGATACAGTAGCAGCAGTTCTGTTGCAGAAAAATGATCGAGGGCAAGAGCAGCCGATTGCCTTCTTTAGCAAGGCACTGAGAGATGCAGAGCTCCGGTACGAGATCATGGAAAAGAAGGCTTATGCCTTGGTGAAAGCTCTCAAAGCTTTCAGGGTCTATGTCTTACACTCAAAGATCATTGCTTATTTCCCTTCAACCTCTGTGAAGGACATTCTTATACAGCCTGACATAGACAGAAGAAGAGGTAAATGAATCACCAAGATCCTAGAATTTGACCTGGAAATCAAGCCCACCAAGCTTATAAAGGGGCAGGGTTTGGCCAAGCTGCTGGCCAAGTCCAATTATAAAGCCTTGGAAATCAATTTTGTCAATGAGCAAGCCGAGTCATCCAACAGGGGTTCCCAAAGCACTATACCATTAGCAGCATGCCCCTGGTACAAAGATATCTTGTATTTCTTGCAGGAGTTGAGACCTCCTGATGGGATGGAAAAAAGCAAGGCAAGAGCTTTAAAGCTCAAAGCTGTCAGGTATTATCTTATTGGCCAAGCCTTGTATTGGAAAGACCCCCAGGGGGTATTACTGAGGTGTCTGGACCCACAGCAGGCCCAGAGAGTTATATTCGACTTCCATAGCAGTCTTTGTGGAGGCCATTATTTTTGGAAGACCACAGCTCACAAGATCCTCCGAGCTAGGTACTACTGGCCCACCTTATTTCCTGATGTCTGTAGGGAAATCAAAGCTTGCATCAAATGTCAGAAATTCTCAGGGAAGCAGCAGCTCAAATCCCTGCCATTGAAACCTATGGTGGTCTCAGCACCCTTTCAGCAGTGGGGATTGGACTTCATCGGGGAAATTCATCCTCCCTCGAGCAGCCAGCACAGATGGATTTTGACAGCAATCGACTACTTCACTAAATGGATAGAAGTTGTCCCTACCAGAATCACTTCTCACAAAGTAATCATCAGCTTCCTAGAAGACATCATGGCTAGGTTCAGCTGCCCTAGCAAGATTGTCACTGACAACGCTTCCCCATTTTGGTCTGAGCCTCTGATCAAATTTTGTGAACAATTTGGGATTTCACTGATTCACTCCACTCCCTACTATCCTCAAGGAAACGGACTGGTAGAGTCCTCCAATAAAAGCCTGATCAAGCTTATTAAGAAGCTACTGGAGGGCAATAAAAGAGCCTGGGACTCAAAGCTCAAATTTTCACTTTGGGCTGATCGAGTAACAACAAAGAAATCCCTGGGTCTCTCACCCTTCCAGCTTGTTTATGGGATTGAGGCCATCTTCCCCACTCAGCTTTCCTTGCCTGTGGAAAATCTCCTCCAAGACTATGAGGGGGAACCTAACCATGTGCTCAGAAGAATTCATCAGATGGTGGAGGTGCAGCAGATCAGAGAACAGGTCCTGGAAAGANATCAAGCTTATTAAGAAGCTACTGGAGGGCAATAAAAGAGCCTGGGACTCAAAGCTCAAATTTTCACTTTGGGCTGATCGAGTAACAACAAAGAAATCCCTGGGTCTCTCACCCTTCCAGCTTGTTTATTGGATTGAGGCCATCTTCCCCACTCAGCTTTCCTTGCCTGTGGAAAATCTCCTCCAAGACTATGAGGGGGAACCTAACCATGTGCTCAGAAGAATTCATCAGATGGTGGAGGTGCAGCAGATCAGAGAACAGGTCCTGGAAAGAGCCTACTATCATCAGCAGAAAATCAAGCAGGCTTTTGACAAGAAGAACAAAAAGAAAGAGTTTGAGCAGAGTGATAGAATGCAAAAGAATGCAAAAGAGGGATTGCTAGAGTGAACGGCGCCAGAAATGTTGGCTATCGAAAGTCACTCCTAGATTGCTAGCAGGAGCAGAGCCTGACGCCCATCAGTTTAATGTCACGATTTGTTTAAAGGGTGATCAAATGGAGGAAAACTCAGAACAGCATCTTGTCAACTCAGAAACCAGACCGGGCATGCATGAACGAATGAGGTCTTGATAAAATCCAAACAGTGAGTCATAGTAAAAGGGTGAGTAGATGGAAGACTTACGCAAGAAGGGTGCAAGGTCTATCACAGACATCAAGTTTGTAACAGACTGGAAGAGAAAGGCGTTTGAACACAAAGTCTCTTTATGTTCAAACACAGAGGACCAGAGAATACAGAAATGTCATGACAAATCCTTTATCATAACACAAATGCAACAATCCACGCGAATCATTCGACTGTGAACCCTCTAGCATAAGATGAAACAAAGATGGAAAAAGGAGAACTGTTTGTTATAAACCAAGAAATATCAAACACAGAGGCATGGCCAACAAACCAGAATATCGCTGAAACTTTATAGTCAGGAGCTCATCTCTACCATCGATAGATACAAAAATTGCAAAAATGCCTACATATACTCAAAACAACAACAGCAACGGAACCAAGAAACTGCATTGAAATCTTTGCGTCTGCATGGCTTCTGACACTCTGCAGCTGCAATCTTTGAATAATCGTGCAACTTATGGAAAACGCGATCAATCTTCTGACAGTTACATCGGTGAATCGACGTNAACAGCAACGGAACCAAGAAACTGCATTGAAATCTTTGCGTCTGCATGGATTCTGACACTCTGCAGCTGCAATCTTTGAATAATCGTGCAACTTATGGAAAACGCGATCAATCTTCTGACAGTTACATCGGTGAATTGACGTGCCTTTAATTCATTGCAGGACGTCCCCATTATGGCGGAGATGATGTCTAACCACCACCAACCGCTTCAATAACTGCTTCTTGGGATTGAGAACGGCCCAGCCAACTCAGCACTTCGGGATATGGAAGACTTCTCGCGCTGCCACCTGGAATAACTGAATAGCTTGAGGGACAGGCATGGAGGCCAGCGCGGAGGATGAGGCGCATGACAGGGGGGTGGTGACGTCGGATTACGAGGACGAGAGGGAAATGGCGTGATGCGGGGAGAGCGACAGAGGAGGGCACATGGTGGAAGAAAATAGGCAGATGGGAGGAAGACGGGAAGGAGATTCTCCCTGGGGTGAGAGGCTGACGTGGGAAGGAACGGGACACGTGGCAAGCAGCGAGTGGATGATGAGAAGAAGGAGAAGACCACGCGGACTAAAGAGGAGAGGTGAATGGATGACACACGGCAGCAGGGGAAAGGCGGAGGGGAGGATGAAATGACGGGAGGAGGGCCCACACTGGTTAAGCACAGGGCAGCTGAGAAGGGTGGGGTTGTACGAGTACCATTGATCTGGGTGCCTTGATCGTGGTCGTCGGGAAGCTG
>JASDQU010790175.1:160643-175861 GCA_032191745.1 Picea mariana | reverse complement strand
CACCTTCCATCTTTGGTGCTCATCTAATTCATTGAAAGACGACTCCATACAATTGCGATTGTTTCAACGCACTCTCATTTGGAGTGCCGTGAAATGGTACATCGAGCTCGACCGCTCAAGATATTCTTCCTTTGGGAAATTGGCAATGGAATTCCTAAACCATTTCCAATTACCTGTGAGATACGACGTTGGCACAGAATTGTTGGCCAATTTTGAACAGAAAAAAGTGGACCATATCTCTGACCACATCTGAGAGTGGAGACGCCGGAAGAGTTTACTTAAGGTACCAGTCCCACCAGCATTCCTGCTTGAGTGGTTCCTTAAGTATTTGGTCCCACATCTATCCAAAGACTTCGCAATGTCGGGATTTTTTTCGAAGAAGATGCCATCATGAGAGCTCAACACCTTGAGCTAATTTACTCTTAATCTGGTTTACTGTACGAGGTTTTTCCTGATGCACCATGATCCATACTTGGTAAAACCAAATAGAGAGTTGGACCACATGCCAATGGTATTGTAGGTTCATCACAAACAAAGACCGTTGAACAAATGAGAAAACAAATGCAAAAATTGTCTATACACCATACAGTGGCTAGCCAATCTACTATTTCGATGGCTCCCCCTACCCAAACGTCAGATGTACATAGTGTGAAATCGACAAATCCAAATTCCACCCAGTAGCCTGATGGAAAAAAAAAAACAATGAAAGAAGGGTAAGGGGGATAAGAAACCCACTAATAATGTTTGTGGGGGCAACACTGAAAAATGGAAGGCGAAGTGTCCATGTAACCTATGCATGGAGGACCACACAACCCACCAGTGCCCTCGGCTTGCAGAGGCCCAAAAGTTTGTGACACAGCAACAACCTCATGTGTTAACGAATCCATTCCAACATGGGAAAAACCTTACCCGAGCCTCTATAAGATCGGAAGGGGGCAATCAAGGATCCTATCTGTCTTCGAACAATCCTGGATCTTTGAATGTGTATATGATGAAAGGTGATGCTTTTATATTGACTAGAGCACATGACTATAGTAAGCCAAGCACCTCTGAGAAAGGAAAAGAAGCTGAAATCCCATCTCTTCCTCTCTAGATCGAGAAGACTTTGGGTGAAACAATGACATGCATCCCAAAAGGTGCATTCAAGAAGGCTTCTCACAACCCAAACACAAGGGCTGCCCAGAGCTATTTTTTGGTTGAGGATTTATCTCAAACCCCTTGTGCAATGTCCACTTTGGAGGTCCTCCAGAGCTGCCCTTCTCAGAGGAAATCTTTGTTAGCAACTTTAGGATCCGCCGAGACTTGTAATCTAGGTACAATCATGCTAGATACAAATGACTTAAAACCCCGTCTCCCTTACCACATAACTTTTCAAATAGTAGTGGCTTACCCCACAAAAAAATTTACTCAGAACATTTTATGCATGGTGGTTGATGAGGGTGCCTCGACATGCGTCATGTCATTGGCATGTTGGAATGCCATTGACCAGCCCGTTTTGTCTCTGTCACCTACTCTTCTTATCACTTTCGACGATCATTCATTCTAACCACATGGCATCATCCCCTCTTTCCCCATGCAGCTAGGAGGGAAGACTGTGTGTGTCGAAGTAGAAGTAGTCAACGCATCCCTCAACTACAATCTCTTGTTAGGTAGGAGTTGGACCTATGCCATGCAAGCAGTGGTTGCTACAGTTTTTCAGGTCTTGTTGTTTCCACACGAGGTTCAGATCGTGACCATTGATCAATTGTCCTTCTCCTGACCTGACCCTTAATTGGGGGCATCCACGGTCCCGATGATCGACAATCCCCAACCAGACGTAGTTAACATATGGGTTGGTTTGTGCCCATCTTTGATCGGTACTTTTGATTACCCGCCTCCTCAAGGTGATGTCAAGTTCATATCAGACCACCATAAGGTTGATATTTTCCAAGTTTCGTCGTTTCACATGACTTACTTCAACAATCCATGGATTCATCCTTCCCCATTGGCCAAGATGGAAGGGACAAGGCACCATGGTATGTCCATGCCCTTGTCCGTGGCAAAGGCAGGGTACTCTTTAGTTCAACAAGCTTCAGCTGACACCGATCTGACTCTTGCACAAGATTTAGATCTGATCCCAGAGCCTATTTGGGCTCAAGGTTCCCTCGCTGGTACCGATTCGTTAGACTTAGTCTTGCCCTCAGACGAAGCAATCATTGAAGAAATGACTAGTTTAGACAAACCCTAGGACGATCTCCATCACAGATCATACTTCCTCCCAGAGTTAAGCAGAATCGAAGCAAGAGAATTCACCTTGACTATGACTGGAGATAGGTCTTTTCCTATCAATCCCTTGGCTACACATGAGGTTTATGCCGAGGGTAATATGCCAACTATCGCTGAAACTATACCGATTAATATCTCCAGAACCCCTGGCGTCATGGAGAATGTTTTCGTCGGAGTTGATTGTTCCCTCGAAGAGATTCAAATCTACATAGACTTATTTAAATAATTTTGTGACATTTTTTCTTATTCTTATCAGGAAATGCCAAGCATTGATCCAAAAATAGTCAAACATGAAATCACAACTTATCTGGATGCCAAGCCAGTTCGGCAGAAGCTTCGTCCAGTTAATCCCAAGAAAGAAGAAGCCATTAAAGTTGAAGTCGAGAAACAGCTCAAAGTTGTTTTTATCTATCCTATCCATTTGACCCAATGGGTGTCAAATCCTGTGCCAGTCAACAAGAAACAGGGCATGATTTGCGTATGTACGGACTTCCATGATTTGAACAAGGCTTGTCCAAAAGATAATTTTCCCACACCATTCATTGACTAGATAATTGATGAATGTGCAGGTTGTGAGGCCTTTTCTTTCATGGATTGTTTTTCGAGATATAATCAGATACAAATCAAGCTCGAAGACCAACACAAAACTCCATTCATTTGTCCATGGGGTATATTTTCCTATCGTAAGATGCCTTTTGGTCTCAAAAATGTTGGAGCTACCTTCCAGCGGGCCATGTCTTTTGCTTTCCATGATCTCAAGCATATAGTTGAGGCCTATTTAGATGATTTAGCATCTCGATCTTGCAAGAGAATGGATCATCCCACACACCTCCAACTTATCTTTGAGAGATGTCGCTACTTCTGGATTCTCTTGAATCCAAAAAAATGTAGCTTTTGCATAACATCAGGACATTTTTTAGGTTTCATAGTGTCAACAATAGGGGTCATGGTCAATCCTCTCAAGGTTGAGGCAATAGTTCAGTTGCCTCCCCCACGCACAATCCTTCAACTTTAGAGTCTACAAGGAAAGGCAATCTTTTTGAGGCATTTCATCGCCAACTACGTCGAGATGACAAAGGGATTTATGCACTTACTGAAGAAAGATGTTCCTTTTCATTGGGACGATGCCGCTCAATGCTCCTTCAAAGCATTGAAACATGCCCTCACAACTGCCCCTCTACTTCGGCCACCCAATTATAACAAAGATTTCTTATTATACTTGGCTGCAATAGAGTCAACCATCGGCATGGTCTTAGTTCAAGAAGATGATTTGATCTCAGAATATGTGATCTATTACCTGATTCGAGGCCTCGTCGGATCAAAACTCAATTATTCTCATATCGAAAAACTTGCGTTGGCAGCAGTCCATGTTGTCCAACGGATTCGTCATTATGTTTTGTTTCGCAAGACCACCGTCATTCTAGTTGTGAATATGTTTCAATATGTGTTTACATGATGAGTAATTGGTGGAAATATCATTAGATGGATAGTTGTCCTCCAGGAATTTGACTTAGATTTCGTTTCAGCAAAATCCAAAAATTCACTGGTCTTCGCAAAACTTATTTCGGAACTTCCGGTCGAGTCAGGTGATGTTGTGCCTGAAGAATCACTTATTCGAGGAGATATATTTCTGATAGCATCTTCAAACCCCTGGTTTGGAGATATTCTTGTCTATCTCTAGACTTTGAAGTGCCCTGCCTCTGCTTCTCATGATGAGCATCGTCATATACATCATTAGGCTAAGAATTATCTCATCCTCGAAGACACTCTCTATCGTTGAGGTGTAGATTGTGTTCTCTGTCGATGCCTCACTCATGAAGAAGCATAAATTGTTCTTAATGATTTCCATACTGAAGCATGTGGTGGTCATTTGTCTGGGTTGGAAATAGCCAAAAATATTTTACGAGCCAGTTACTTCTAACCGACACTAATCAAAGATTGTATCGAATCGGTCAAGAAGTGCCACTCGTGTTAGATCTTCTCTCGGAAGATGAGGGCACATCCCGCTCCCATGTTTCCCATCATCACAGTTGGTCCCTTCACCAAGTGGGGGATTGATTACACTACATGCAACCCTCCTTCAGTAAGGGGGCACCATTATAACATTGTAGCCGTAGACTACTTTACGAAGTGGGTCGAAGCTATGCCAACGTTTAAAGATGATGGAGAGACTGCAGCTCTCTTTTTGTTCAACCAGATAATCGCAAGGTTCGGCATCCCGAGAAATATTGTCACTGACCATGGTAGTCACTTTCAAAACCAAATGATGACCAAATTAACATTAAATCTTGGGTTGCGGAAAGAACATCTGTCACCCTACTACCCCCAAGAAAATGGTCAGGTGGAAGCTGTAAATAAATCTCTTAAGACCATCCTACAGCGAACGATCAATTTAGCCAAGTCAAACTGGAATTTGATGTTATACTTGACATTATGGGCTTACTGAATGTCTGTTAAGACTGCAATCAGTTTCTCACCTTTTCAACTCGTTTACATGATGGAAGCAGTCTTGCCTATAGAATGTCAAATCGTGTCCCTAAAGTTGGCAGTACAGTTACTTTTAGACACTTCTCCACTTGAAGAACGGTTATTATACCTTGAGTGGATCAATGAGAAGCGTCATGATGCATCCCTACCCAATGATGCTCACAAACAAAAAGTCAAGTGTCAATATGATCGGTCCGTTCATCCTCAAATTTTATCTGAAGACGACCTTGTCCTGCTCTATGACCAAGATAAGGACCCCTTGGGGGTAGGCAAATTCAAACCCATGTGGTTCAGACCTTTCATCATAAAAGAGGTTCTAAAAAAGGGTGCTTATTGTCTGGTTGACTTTGAGGGAAATGATTTGGCAGAGCCTAGAAATGGTCTCTACCTCAAGAAGTATTACTCATAGGTAGGTCACCTTGGGTAACTTTTTGTAACATATGTATAGTCCTTGTACTATTACTTTCTGGTTGCTTTTAGTATTATGGACGTGTCATTTTTGATGTTATATTTTATCACAGTGGAAGATGTCAAGTGAACCAAAGGTCTTCATTGGGTACGCAAACGGTGCTAGCCGGCACACTCGAAGGCTTGCCTCCATAGCTTGGGTAATTTTTACACCTCAGGGCCAGTTATTATCTTCAGGAGGTATATGTTTAGGCGACACCACAAACAATGTCATCGAATATAGTGTAGCTATTGAGTTTTTTTGTGACACCCTGTCATTTGGTATCTCTCATCTCCGGATCTTTTTAGATGCTCAGTTGGTTGTGTCTCAGTTAAATAGAGTCTACCGTGTTCATGATCCGATGATACACCAACGATTCCTTAAGGTACGTCTCTTAGAACGAATCTTTGATTATATTACATATGTTCATGTTCCTAGGAGATTAAACCAAGTTGCAGATACTCTAGCTAATCAAATTTTAGATTGGCATCTCGTACACATATAAAAATACATACGCATAAACATGTAAATACATTTTTAAAGGCAAATATGATCCATAAGACATAAAAATCCATATATAATATCATAATCATCAGAGTACATAGGTGGACGCAAGCACCTCAAAAAATATATAGAAGTAGAGCTCTCGACACGTGAAAAGTATAGACTAACTAAGGTCAGGGCCTGTGGGCCCTGTTATAATAATCAACGTCCATGGTGCCCCCACTACATGAGGCTACATAGATGGTGGCAGATCCTCAATCTCTGCCATGGGAATGGTGTGAGTGAGCGAGGTAAAATTTTGCTCAACTTGTCTCAAAACCCTCTCAGCCTCATTGTCAAGAATCTCTCATGTTGTTGTTGATCCCCCTGCAGTGGCAAGTGTGGCCATTGGCCGAGGACGATGCTTGTTCCTTGCATAATTYATAGGTCACACTGGTCCCACATCTACACACAATAGAAACATATCTATCAAATAATCTGGTATAAAAAAAATGATATATATAAAAAACAACATAAAAATTATATATGCTTCACACACAAAAAAAAAAAAATGATGCAAACTTACCCATCTCGCCTTGCTCCTCGCCTGGAGGTACAGGGATCTCAGGATCTCTCAAGAAATCAATCCTAGCATAAGGACAATCCTCTATGACTGGGATCTTCCATGACAACCAAGCAAAAAAGTCATCATCAAAAGACTCATTGGTCCTTCCACCACCCTATCGTGGCAGCAACACTGCCCATCTACAAACAGCAGGAAGAAAGGCCTGATGTCCTCGTACCACCACTCAAGGACTGAAACTAGGAACTCTTTCAAAGAGTAAAGAGAATAGAAGCATCCCGAACCCGAAGTTCCTCTACGTCCACAACCGGCAATCTATCAGCTGCCTCTTCATACAATCCAACAGTGTGGTGCTCCATTCAAATATATGTGCATTTAAGCACTGGACTGCACAGTTCATCTGTGCATAGGATGCCTAATGTAGAGCCATAGAACCAATCATCCACCCAATAAGCAACACAATTGCCCGCAGTGATAAATCGATTATCCTGCTTATTGGCACCTGCGAGCTCGATCGGTCTGTACCCGCCTCACAATAGAGTCTTATCAATTCCGATATATTGTGAGTCCCAGAAGGAAATCTCTAGAAATTGATTGGTTCCCCTCTCTTAGAGAGGCCAATCAAAAAATGTATATCCTCTATAGTGGGCACTAGTGAGTGCCCCTCTAACATAAAATCTTTTGCGTCAGGGTGCCAATATTCAACCAAGGCATTCAGTAGCCTAGGTTGTTCTCTCATGAAAGCACATAGAAAAAAATTGAGCAATCTACATTGCATTAACACCACCATGGCGTTAGGGTCTTCCCCAACTAGTGTGCTAATGTCTTTGTGCTCTCATTCTATCCATTGCACATACATCCTGCACATGGGGAAAAATTTAGAGGGTTAGGCATTGCTTTTTAAACTTTTTTGCACTCATTGGAGGGGGCACACAGGTTGTTATCATGATAGTCGCATGTACACACACTCTAATATCAAACAGAGTGAGTGTACAAGTGGGTTGTCATAAGACAGCCTGCGTGGACGTAGGGTCATCCTTTTAAAGGTTGACGCCCCCCAAAAAACCAAATTAAATGCATAAATGAAAAATTAAAAGGCAAGAGGAGCTAGTTTATACTTACTTGGTTTGGACGGATGGTTGTTTCATCCACTGTATCTCTTGGAATCACCACTTTTATCAAAAGAGGTTTTTTGCTCCAGAGTCAATTTTCAAATCAACAATGGTGATAATGAGTTGCCAGCTTCTATTTATAGACTTTTTGGCCCTTTTTTGTCTTTTTTTTTGCCCCCCTTATCATTTTCTCTAAATTGAAAACCATTTAGAGTGATTCAAGAGTTTCTATGGAAGGTTACGTTCAGGTATTAGGACAATTTTTGGAGTTTTGGGTCACTTTTGATGGTCCGTGCGTAAAAATCTCAGATGGTCAACTTGAGCATATAAGTTAGCTTTCCACCCCTACTTTTGTATCTCGTCCCTCTTCCATAGGATCGATCCCACCAAGTTGCGACATAGAACCATCATTGTTGCTTTAGAAGTGTCACGATTTGGTGGTAGAGCTTACCAAAACATGGATTCCCTAGGTAGATCCTAGTTGCATTATGGTGTCCATGTTGTCACTAATGACTGTAGGCTCGGGAGTCCTTTTAGTTTTGTCTGATTACGAGTTTGAGCCTCATTTGCATGACTATTTATCACTCTTGACCTCACCCTCAGGACTCCCAAAACATAACGGGTCTTCTTTTAAGCCCTTTTCAGACCCTCTAAACATCAAAATATTGTTGAGCGATCTTGTGGCCTTTCACGCTCGTTAAACTAAAATTTGAAGTCACGTCTATCCGGTGGTAGTTTACCCTTTTTCGGTTCGGACGGTCAATTGTACGAACAAAGGTACACTCTAGAGGCTTCGAATCTCTAGAAGAGTATTCTCAGGTATAATTTTACCCCTTTTTCGAGCCTGAGGGACTAAATTTATGAAAAAGGAACCCCCACGGAGTCCATAGTTTAGCTCTTTTCAGACTCCCTAAAATTGAAAAGATCATCGAGTGACCTTATTCTTTCACGCCCTTTAAAATGATCTAGAATAACATTCTTGATGGAGTCCATAGTTAAGCTTTTTTCAGACTCCTTAAAAATGAAAAACATTCCGAGTGATCTTGTCTTTATCACACTCGTTAAAATGGTTTTGAATAGACGTCTTTTTGGTGCTAATTTACCCCTTTTTCGAACCGCCTAGACTACCTTCAAAAAAGGTACCACAATGGAGTCTCCTTTTACGTTTTTTCAGACTCTCTAAACATGAAAAACAACCAAGCTTACCTTATTTGGGCTCGTTAAACTTACATCGAAGGATGTTACCATTGTGTGTTTTGTTAACCGCGTTTTCATACTTGTGTCTTTGTTCTAATGCCAGCTCCATGTTTCTCTCAACTAAACCATCTAAAGCATGCCTTATACGCAAGCCCTGTAGCACTTTGCCTCTGCGTCTTGACACCTTTGGCCCCAGGAGAGATTTTTCCTGAGTGTCCTTACTTTGAAAATTAGTCTTGTCCTTGTGCCTCGAACTCGTATGTTTGCAACACTCACCCCTCCTTTGTAACGTAACATTCTTTCATTCTTTTTTCAAAATTATCGAAAAAGAAAAAAAAATCAAATATACCCCAAAAAGAGGAAGGGAAAAGTATTTTCTTTATATTGGCAGCACAATGAGTCACCCTTGGATAAAGAACATATTTTTGTTTGTTCGTCAAACCTTGGTATTTAATATGACCTTAGGAAGTTGTTCCCGCTACATTGAGCTGTGTCCTCCTTCGTTTGGTTATTCTTCCAAACATATGGAGAGTTTGTGTTGCCTCCTGCATCGTGAACTTACGTTGATGCCATGTTACATAAGTCTCATCATTTGTCATGTTATTTACCAAGGGAAGTTTTTACCAAGCTCAAGTTGGCCCCCCTACTTTTTGTCTCTTGTTCTCATGCCCAGCCATCCCGAAGGTCCAATCAATTCTTTGTTTGAAATCAATGAAGCCTTCAATCTTATCATCAAGATCCTCTAGTATATGCCTAACAAGTCGTCGAAGACCTCTGGGTAGTGAATTCATACACTTATATTACACTCCTACCCGAGTTTTGAAGATTTTTGAAGTTGTTTCTCGAGCTATGAAGACCTCATCTCCATCCATCAGGCCTTATCAGCTTCTAAAAGATGGATACTATACATGTATATGTTTTTTTTTATTTCGAGATGTAGCTCCACTGTGTATTGCTCGCAGCTACACTTTATATAGTTATATGACATGGATCTATAGTGTATTTAATTGGTAGCCATGATTTTATTTCAGCCCAAGCATGGGTATTCCCACCTCGGTGAGACAATTATTATTTTGCAGATGGCACCTCCTGATTTCTGGTCCCTAGGCTCACTTGTTTGGAACGTTGGTGAGGATTGATAATGTATTTCGGCCATCAGATGCTCTTCTGACCTCACAAATTAGGGGGCATCTGTTATAACCCTAATTTGTACCAGATATGCTTACCTGGCATCAGGCCATCTCATATTCCTTCTTTGCCAAAATACTATTGAACAACTCTTCTTAAAAACCCATTTATAAAGGCCCATGCACCCTGTTCCATTACTACATGCATATACACACTAGCTGACCCAAGATAGCCCCCGTGTACCTACAAAAGCACGAAAAAAGGAAATTTGTTGACAGAACACACAACTTTGGGTAAGTTAAATAAACCTTTCATCCATGCATGGCCAATCATTCGACCAAATACCTAGCTTCTTCTAGCCTATAAAAGAAGGGGTAGGGGTCCCATTTGAAAGGAGGAAAATCATAGTAAAGAAACTATACCCGATTGAGCAATCCCTTTCGTCCCAACCTTTAGCCACTCTTGTGAAAAGAGAAGTATAGAGAAAAGCATTTGGAAGACAGTGGAAGAAGAGCCCAGGACCAGGATTGAGGAGCAATAGCTGACTTTATCATTGTAAGGTATCATTGTAAAGTTAATAAAAGAATTGATTTTCCCGTTCCGCCATATGAGATTTTCATTATTTGAATATTGATTGTATGATTGATTAAATCTCTAACCCATTAGTTCATATATCAAATGCATGTGGATTTATTTGTTTGTCTTTTGTGAATGGAGGTCAGCCTTGGGAGGAGACTTGCAGTCAAAGAACAACCAAGTGTGAAAAGGAATCAACATCAAACATGAAAATAAGGTACATCAACTTAATCTCTTGAGCCTTGTATTTACATATGAGTGATGGGGGTTTAGGCATGGGATGATGGTAAGAAGTAAGAATCTTTAGGTCATTTCTGCATGCATGATAAAAACCCTTAGTGTTAGTCCGTAGGAGGGATTTCCCACCCACAACACCCAGTTTGAGGTTGACCTCCGACAAGAATCTGAAAACCATAAGTGACATAAGGACTGATGCATCCAACTGGATTGGAGCCACCAGGGCCGAGAGGATTATATCTTCCTAGCAAAGGTGGAGGAGGAACATACGGCCTTTTGGAGAGAACCTGGGTAGGTGTAGGAACAAGCTGACTCACAACATTATACCCAGGAGGAACAAAGAGTCTAGACCCTCTGGCTGGGTTCTAGGTAGGGATAGCAATGGAAGTATTCAAATCTCAATACCCAGGGGGAAGTGATGGATTTGATCTAGGTGGAAGTGGTGTTCCAATAGGATCTTGAGAGATAACCAGATTTCCGGTAGAAACCATGGTGGCTTGTGGGAACATAATAAAATGGGCCATCTAGAGGGGAAGAATTGAGTGTGAACCAACCAATAATTGGTCTAGAATGGAGGTGACACTACTGGTAGTACCAGTAAAATGGTCTAAAGGTACCATATAAGTAACATACATCTCAAGCATTTTTTATTCCATAGGTTGATCAGGACTCGCTCCTAGGTTGTCGTAAAGATCATGTACTATTAGAGGAATGAAACCAGGATTAGATATTCTAATAGTGTGAGTCGGGGTCCTAAATGATTCACTATGAAAAAGTGGATCCTCTACTCCAGATCTTGTGTTAGGTCCAGTAGGTACTTCAGTATTCTCAACAACAACAATTTCTCCAGACGAGTTCATCTAAAGCATATGTAGATCTCGTCTAACTCTCAACGATGGATTTGCGGGAACTTGGAATGCCTCTAAGGAATTTGAAACAATTCGAGATCCTTCCAAAGAGTGTGTGCTTCCAACTTTAGAAGCTACTTCGTTGTTGACTACTCCCTTGGAAGAGCGTTCTCGTGAGTTAGGAAGCAAAGTTTGGTAACCTTCTAGATCTTCCGTGGGTAGCCCTTTCATCCTACATGAATGGCGAAGGCCGATGTTGGTTGAACCAAGTAAAGAATGAAAAATATCTATGGCCAACTAAGGAAACAAACAGCGCTCACTAATAAAATCTATAAATAAAACCAAGCAAACAAACCTTCTTATTCTGAAGTAACTAGTTGGTGATGAAATCCAACGTCGTGAAGTCAAGACAAGAAGGGGCTGGGATAAAGTGGGTGGAAAATTTATGTTGACGACCTGCTTAACGGACTTACACCCTGGTGCAAGCTCCCACACATAATCGTGAGTATACCCTCCAAGAAGCCCGAGTGAGTTTGGCCAATGTCGATTCCAGGTACCATGAACACTTTCCCCTTCACATTCACCTCATGTAAAGACCCTAAAGATATAGGCTACTAAGGTTACCAACTACAATAGTGATGTCTAGGGAAATAGTCGACAATCCGATCCATGCGCAAAGGCAGGGTATCTAGTCCAAAATCAACTCGAAAGAATTCCACTCATAATTGTGGGTATACCTTCAAGTCACCCCCAATAATACATGCAATCTCTACACCAAAACTAACAAAGCAGGGTGAGTAACTCTGCCAGTCTTAATGCGACCTCAGGTTTGACCCTTGCTTGAGAAGGGCTTCCTAGGACAAAATGTAGCAATTGGATATGAACTCTCCCTATCACAATATACTATTGTGTGTTTTGATTATTTGGAGATTTTTCCTTACAACCTATTCCAAAGCATTATCCTAGCTAATGTTGGTGAAAAACATTCCTAGAAAAATAAAAGTTTGCTAATAAATTGTTTTAAATTTACGTGTGTATTTTAGAGGTTATTGTTTACTCAAAAGGGAGACGGAAATGAAACTGATGAAGTTGTGACTGTAACCCAAGAAAATGAAAGAAGATATGAATGTTAAATTTTCAATTCAATGAAATCGAATTATAGAAGGGATAAGGTACTTATTTGAAGTACAAAAGCTACAAATTGCAATTTCTTAATTTCGAATGGACACAATTCCAAGCAATCACGTACTACAAAATTTTCCAATTCTTCTCTTTAACAAATATTTCGAATGTAAAAATTCTCTTATGAAAGATTACTAAAATGAATAAATGAATTTGGTTCTTCCTTTCCAAAACAAAATCAGAGATGTAATGACGAAAGGAAAATGTAATCCAAGAAAATCAAGACATCCGCAACACGGTACCCAAATCATACTCATAATATAGAAAAAAATGAAAATGAAAATAAATTTCTTGTCAAATACAAACAAAAAGTGTTTCCCAACCAACAAGCACTCTGATAAGTGAAATCATTCCAAAACTTTAAATAAACCAAAAGACAATTTGTCAAACAAGCACTCGGATCAAGAACCCGAGATTATATCCTTGAGGCAAAGATCAAAAGCAAGAAACTTGTAAAATCACCAAGAAAGACTTTCAATCACTAAAAACCAAACATGGGAAAGCTTTAAACTCATGAATCAATCAAACACTCACATTAGAAGTGCACCCCAGGCCTCTGAGGAAAATATGGGTGAAAAAATATAAATTGACCCACTACAACAAAATATATAGGATTCGTTGCGGGCTTAGCATAGGAGACAGTGCAACGCGAAAAGGTCGCCATAGGCTACTAGTAGAGCATAGTATGACATCATCGCACTGGATTGATCAAGTAGATTGCAACATATTATGGTCATCATAGGATTCCAATAGGGTGCAGTGCGACGATCTTTGTAAATGAAGAAAAAATGGGAGAAAGGAAAAAAATCTAAATGAACTTCTACACCTAGGGAGTCCATATGGATCCCCCACTAACTCAAAGAGTGAATTCAATCAAAGGAAAGTAGGCTAAAATCAAATGGGAAGAAAAAAATAAAAAGGAAGTTGTATCCTCAGTATGGTCGCCAATTTTTTTATGGGATTAATCAGTAAATGTGAACATGAACTAATCTCCCTAGATCCACCTAGATCTAGAACAAAACATAACAGAATATGATGTTTTCCCTAAGCTCTAACTATTGAGTTCACCACTTAACAAAAGATAAGCAACATATCATTTAAATATCACTTCCTCTTACCATTGTCATCCTAGATCCACTCCAACACTCCTATGATATTGAACCTGTAAGGAACCACAAGCCAACCAAAGAGAAAACAATATAATAAACTCAAAGAGAACCTATGTATTTGATCAAGGAATCATACAATAAAAGAAAGCAAGTTTTAAGGGAAMGAAACATATCACTGCATTATATTAAAATGAAAGTGGATATTACAACCAAATCCTTGATGTCACAAGGTCCCCTTTCGATGGCCCTTTACTCCAACACACACACTTGCTCAAAGCTTGAATGAAGAAAATCCATAATGACTTGATGAACTGAAAYGAAGCCCTCAAGTATGAACCGAAGTATAATTCCTCATCCAATTATTAGCTTATTCCACCTTAATTAACCTTATCCTTTTCCATGAGAGATCACTCTTTATATAGGGGAAAGAGATATGGTTGAAGAGATTAGGATGATCCCATCAAATTAGAGAAGCAACTAAGATCCAAACCATTCGTACACCGCCTCATCTTATAGAATAACCCCTTCTATAAATTTTGTGAAACTTGACCTTTTCTTAGTCTTTTAACATCGCCTCACCCTAGCTATAGAGTAGACTGTGGAGATTTCATAGACCAGCTTCCAGGAAGGTGGCGACGAACGGGCATCGTTGCACCCTGTGTATAATGCAGTCTACGATGACCTTTCTTCATAAGGTTTTTAAGAAGGGAAAGCTAGTCACTTCCCTCGTGGTAAAAGAATCTTTTTTGGGAACATGAACACATGTTTGTCAATGGATCACTAGGGTGACCAAAATAATGTGTAAAATAATTCCCCCCAAAGTATGAGACTGGAACTCGTGATAGCCGAAATACTTTGTAGAATGTGTGTGTCGAAAACAAGGAGCGCACCGATCGAGAACCTGCAAATAGTCAAGCATCAACATAATAATATATCATTGTCTGAGGTAGGCATTCCCATACTTAGTTTACAAAATGTCAAGTGATTCATGGCCACTAAATAAACACCATGGATCCATGTCAATGTGAATCGTCATAGCCACCAGGAATACACTGTGGATCTATGCGCTAAAATGACTCAAATTCGGCCATAGCCACAAGACATACAAAGTGGATCTATGTGTCAATACCAATCATAAATACTTCGTCACAACCTGGACCCGAATGACGAGATCTAGAGTCTTCATTTCCACCATCCCTAAGTATGAATCTAACCATGTGATTACAGGTGCTAAAGTTGAACATGGTAAAAACCACTTGATTACCAGTCAATGATGAGAACTTTTAACAAGTGCGAGGGAAGTCACAATTGATGTCAATGAATCCCAAGGTACCCTAGTACAATCCAAAAAATGTGAATAAATGAGTTGAAGTCGAACACTCCATGGAATCTCCCAATCAGGGGTAAATGACGTAAACCCGTTGTTGGAAGCGAAGAGACCTTCCATTGAGGCATGCAAGCTCTAAGGTACTGAATGATTTCTAAGTCTTGTTCCTGGATAATGAATTGAAGTCCACAGGAAAACACTCATCATAGGAGGGCCTTAATGTATCCCCCATCAGT
>JASDQU010790175.1:88664-104760 GCA_032191745.1 Picea mariana | reverse complement strand
GTATAATGAACAACCCTAATCATCACCAAAATCCCACTTTAATCATTGGAAGTTAGATTAGTCTTTGCTAGCTTTATTTATGATATCATGTATTAGATTTTGGATGGTTAACTTTGCAGCCATTGTCATTTTATGTTGCGGGTATATATTTCTATAACTGCTGCAAATTTGGGACAACGATATTTCTTGTTTGTTCCCCTTGGCTTAAAGGCTTATATATCCATTATTTGTCTTGTTCTGAGGAGGGCTAACATTGTTTTGTAGGTATCTATTACTTGGAAATTGTGTGTCCTTCTACAAGACTCATTTTCAAGCCTTGCATCATCTCTATCATTGACCTATACGGGTTTCACTCATAATCTCTCCATCCTCCATCTCAATTCCCCTAGGGCCATCGAGATTCCCCCCTTATGTAGGATTTCTCTTTCACTAAAGCGAGGGGAGGGTTTATCTAAGGTGACAGTGGGTAGAATTTTCCATAGTTATTGCCATCTCGTGGATTGGATCGGGCTTTTCCCAACCTATATATTATACAAAAAAAGTCCTGATGAACATGATTACAATTCAATGGTGGAAATTCAATGGAGACCGAGATCAGACGGTGGTTGAACGTTGAGGACCAGTGAACAAATCACATGCAATAGAAGAAGATTGAGACCAATTTTCATGAAGGTTTTTGTAGCCTGATTTGAAGAAGAATCGATGGCCCTAGAGTTGACTTGATGAATACAATTTGGTTGAGAATAAATGTTTAGTGAATGATCTCAAATGTATATAATGATTTTAGTATTGTGTTGAAGGGAAGTGGTGTGATGGAGGTGTGAAGTGTGAAGGAAGAATTGTGTGAAAGGTGAAGAGATTGGAGGTTCTCGGGAGGGATAACGAGTGCGTGAGGGTGGCTAGGAGGTGCAAGGTCCAAGGAATATTTGATTTCATGAAGAATGTAAGATGGTGGAGAGTGTTGGAACAATAGAGACAAAGCAACATATTTGTGCAAGTGAAGGCTTGAATAAATTAGTCAATTTGAAACTATTGACAACTGAGGGGATTGGTGTCTCTTGTAGGTTGGTTCCTACAAATTCTACAGCTGTGGGTTGGTTCCTACAAGATTAGCTGAGTTGGTTCTCAACTAAGGGGATTGGTGTCTCCTGTAGGTTGTTGTCTGTAAACATTATTGTTGAGTTGGTGTTCATCCAAGGGGATTGGTGAGTCCTGCAGGTTGGTGCCTCCAAAAATTGTTGTTGAGTTGGTGCTCAGTCAAGAAGATTGGTGTCTCCTGCGGGTTGGTGCTTGAAAGCATTATAATAGTAGGTTGGTTCCTACCAAATTTTTATAAAGAAAATTTTGGGGTTTTCTCCCATTTGGGTTTCCACGTTAATATATGTGTACTATGCTATGGTGTTGATTTTCTACATTTGATCATACAATGACTAATTCAAATGGTAAAGAAAAAAATGGTAAAATTTGTTTAATATTGATTCACCCCCCTCTTAGTATTAGAGTTTATATCCTAAATATAAGGAGGGCATATTTACTACTATAAATTCCATTATAACAAAGTGATTTTAGATCAGTTATATGCATGGAAAAGTGTGCCTTAAGATCTATAACTTCTTGTTATTGAAGTAAACTTGTTGGTATCTTTTCCCTTAAGATGCCTAATAATTTTCATTGAAGTGAAGTGAAGTAATTCTATAACTATATATTTCAAATCATCCCTAAGGTTGAAACCTCTCAAGGATTAGATCCAGGAAACATTTGTTGAGAGGTGAAATTTATGAATTTGCAATAAAATTCATATCCACAAATTTCTACATGGTATTAGACCTGTTTTGACTAAGATTTATCTCTTGGTGAAGAGTGAACTAGATGTTTTAGTTTTTTTGTACCTAGGAAAGGTGCTTGACATGTGATAGGTTGATTGGGTGTGAAACCTTGAGATGCTTGGGGCTAGCGTTGGAACCCTTGAAGGGTACATCTACTTCATTTGTTGTTGATTTCTTGTTTTGAGGTAAGATTCAAATTTTCAAGATGATGACTCTTGATATTATAGAGTGTGATAGGTTGGATGGTGCTTCCAATTTCATACCCTGGAAGCTTATGCTATAGATGCTTATGGAAAAACTCAAAATTTGGGAGCATGTTGAGAAAGAGAGAGAGGCACCTACCAATATGATGAAGTTGGACACCCATAACAAGGAGGCCAAGGAAAAGTGAATCATCCTTGATTCACTGAAAGATCACTTCATCCCTCACATTCCAAACAAGACATCCAACTAGAGATGTTTGATGCTTTGGTTTGTTCATTTCAAATTTCTTGTGTTTCTCGATAGATGATCTTGCGAAACAAGATTCCATCCATATTCATTAGAAAGATAGATACACTGATGATATATTTGGCCAAAATCACAAAGTTGAGAGATTAATTGGTTGTCATAGGAACATAAATGGAGGATAACGATCCATATTATTTTGAGAACAACATGAAGGAAGAAATATAACATATACATAACAAGGAAATACACATAGATATTGCAAGGAACATAGTAATACAATAAAACTCAGATTCTATTAATGACTGTTTAGAATACAAAAGACTGTAAAATGCAAATCACACAAGCTAGCTAGAATGGTGGTAGTTTATCTATGTAGAGAGATGTGTCGGTTATGCTCATTCTCAAGAAGTTGATTACAATGAAGCTCCAAAAGTATTTTTAACATAAAGAATAAATGAGAAAACCCTAAACATCCAAAAACCTAACCCTAGAAGATGAAACGCCAAAAGGTTTGTGGGCCTTAATGGGGGTAGTTGATAGGTCAACTTACCAAGGGAATGACTTTTGCATACAATCTCCATTTTGGGCACTCGATACCTCGTCGGAAAGGTATAAAATATTAATACACATTCTAAATGGCCCAATACATCCCAATAAAATTTTACTAGGCGCTTCCACGTCAAAAAAACGTCGTTTAGGGCCTCAAAATGGCCCTGTAAGTTTAGGACCTGAAAAACTACCAAGATGGAAATTGTAATTTGAGCGGTAGAATAGGTGGGAAACCACTAATGTCCACCTGGATCATTCCTCCCCCATTAGGAAGCAATGGTATCCATTGCATCAATTTTCTCCATCATATGGGGAAATTTCTGCTGAATCTGACTCTTGGTGAACCACTTGACCTGATGAAGAAATTTCTGCTAAATCTGACTCCTGGTGAACCACTTGACCTGATGAAGAAATTTCCCTGCTTTGACGACCTAATAGAGTTGGATGTTTTGTTGGTGAGTGCCCTTTGTCTTAGTATACATGATCTGATCAATTGTTTCATGTTCAATGCAGTCAGGATTGATTTATGTAGGGTCCAAGTGCTTGACCCCATCTGAAGTGTCCAAGAGAGGTGGAAAATATGGTTGAAGCAATTCCACACTAAATATCAGGTGTAAGGCAAGGAAAGGAGGAATAATTAATTCAAAATAATTCTCACCCACAGCCTTGATGATGGTGTAAGGCTCGTATTGGACTGGGCGTATCTTCCGATGGGGTCCAACGAGGTGCTCTTTCTGCAAATACAACCAAACCTTATCTCCCACCAAAACTTGTGTGATACCCGATGCTAATTGTGGAATTGCTTGTAATTGGCATTAACTTTCTGCAAAATATCATGAATTTGTTTTTGGATGTGTTGGATTCTCTCAACGAATTTGGTTGCTCGATCAACCTCAATCTGAGCATGGGAGGATTCTTCTTATGCATCTACAATTGACAGAGCTACATCTATGGGGGTTAATGGCTAGAACCCCAAGCACACCTAAAAAGGGTTGTGGCCAATAGAGTTGTGGAGGGATTTGTTATAGCTACGTTGAACATAAGGAAGGCTTTCATCCCATGTGCATGGATGCTTAGAATTATACATCCTCAGGATATGGACAATCATCCTATTGACTATCTTTGTTTTTCCATCAGTATGTGGGTGGAAGGCAGTTGATTTGGTCATCTTGGTGTCCATCATTGACCATAGTCTAGAACAAAAAGTGCTCAGGAACCTACTATCTTGATTTGAGATAATGGTTCATGGGAGCCCAAAATGAACCCAAACATGTTCAAATAAGAGCTTGGCAGTTGCCTCGATTGTGATGCTCGTCTTACAAGGTGTCAAAACTACCATCTTATAAAATCGATCAACGACCACAAAGACACAGTCATTCCCATGCTTGATTGAAGGAAGACCGGACATGTAATCCATGGAGATGGACTCCCAAGGCCTATCTGGAGTATGAACAGGAGTGTATAGTCCCTATTTCTTGATGGTGGGCTTGATAATGGCCCAGGCAGTACAAGATCTGAGGTACTTGCATAAATATTGTGAAAGCTTCGACCAATAAAAATGATTTTGCAGTACTACCATTGTTTTTTCCACAACAAAATGGCTTGCTTCCTCATTGTAATGATCTTCCCAAATTAGCTTTGCACACTTGCTTGAAGGAACAAAGAGATGGTTCAGATGGCATAGCAATCCATCCTAGAGATGAAATTCTGGAATTGTTTTTTCTGCACACAATGGATGATAGGTAGCAACGAATTCAGAGTGATTATTGTATAATTGTGGTCACCTAGATGTCTCATGCCCACAAGAGTTAAGGATTGTGGTAAGCACCACAACCGGGGGTTGTCTGAGGGAATTTGTGACATGGTTAATGTTTCCTTTCTTATACTTGATGTTCAAGTGGAATTTTTGCAAGTGTGTGGACCACTTATGATGGCGGTCATTCTATAAATTTCCTTGTGTCTACATTAATTGTAGAGGCCTATGATCAATGTGGATGATCGTTTCCTTCCCCAGATTGTAATGCTTCCACTGTCGACATGTCTACACAATGGAGTACATCTATTTGTTGTAGGTGGGGTATCTACAAACAACATTAGATAATGTTTCATTGTGATATTCCATCAGGTGCCCATGCTAAGTGAGGACTGCACAGATAGCATAATTTGGAGCATTTGTCTCAATTGCAAATGGGGCTATTGCAGGTTTGGAAGAATAAGGATTGGTGTTGAGTAAAGGAGAAATTTCAAATCCTCGAATGCTTAATGTTGGGACGCAACCCACACAATTTTTTTCTTCCCTCCACCCTTGATCACCTGACTTAGGGCCCAAGCAATATGAGAGAACCCCAACACAAACCTGTAGTGGAAGTTGGCGAGGCCCAAGAAGTTGTGGAGCTCGGTCATTGTCTTCGGGGTCAGCCAATCGTGGATAATCCAGATTTTATGAGAAAAATGAAATTAATATAGATTATTGTCGAAATGTTCTTAACACGGAATAACATATATACAGTAAAATTGATTTCTATTCAATAAAGAAATAAGCTTAAACTATAAAATGCAATGGAAAACAAGCTTGCTAGAATGGTGGCGGCTTATCTATGAGAAGAGATGTGATGGTTGCACTCATTCACAAGAACATGATTACAATGAGGCTCTAAAGGCCTTTTTACAATAAACAAAAATTTCAAAAACCCTAGATATCCAAAAACCTAATCCTAGGATATGAAGCGCCAAAAGTCATGTGGACCGTGTTTGGGTAAGTTAATACATCAACTTCCCGAGGTTGTAACTTTTGCATACGATCTCTGTTTTAGGTGCACGATAGCCTGTTGGAAAGGTTTATCTGAGGACTACACATTTTTCTATCAGAATCTAACTTCTCTTTTAGTTTGATTGTGGCTATCCCTAAAAACATTGTTTAGGGCCTCAAAACGACATCAGAAGTCAGGGACCCGAAAACTAGGAAAAAACTACCAAACTGGAAAAATGCCAAAATGAGCTAGTTGGAATAGGTGGGAGGCCACTGAAATCCATATGGATCAATCCTATGCCCTTAGGAATCAATGGTATCCATTGTGTTGAGTTCCCCCATCATATGAGGAAATTTCTATTGAATTTAGCCCCGGGTGAGCCACTTGCCTTGGTGGAGTAGTTGCCCTACTTTGACAACTCAATAAAGTTGGATCATTTGTTGGTGAGTGACCTTGACCTGTTTTTCCTCAATATTATCACTGGATACCTGTTGTATGTAGTTAGGGTTGAGCTCTGTTGGTGTCAGTTGTTATGCTACCTCTGAGGTGTCCAATAATGGTGGGAAATAAGGTCCAAGGAAATCCATGTTGAACATTGGGTGCAGGCCAATGAAAGGAGGAATGTTGAGCTCAAAATAATTATCACCCACAACCTTGGTGATGGTGTATGACCCATAAAATCATGGGCGAAGCTTTCGATGGGATCCTGTAAGGCGTTTTTTCTGCAAGTGCAACCAAACTTTGTCGCCCACCTGAAACTTATGTGGCACCCGTTGTTGATCATGACGTTGCTTGTACTTGTCATTGGACTTTTGTAGGATATCCTGAACATGTTGGAGGATGTGTTGTATCCGCTCAATGAACTGGGTGGATTTTTCAGCTTCAGTTGGAATAGGAGATGAGTTGTTCGAGGTGACCGCAAAGGGGTAGTGCAACATCTATGGGACCCAATGGTTGGAATCCCAACCCGGGGTTGTGGCCAGTTGAGCTATGTAGGGCTCAGTTGTATCTATGTTGGACATATGGAAGACTCTCATCCCATGTGTGAGGGTGCTTGGAATTATACATGCGTAGGATATGCATGATCATTCGATTTACAACCTCAGTTTGGCCATCTATCTGGGGGTGGAAGGCCATGGATTTGGTGAGCTTGGTGTCCAGCAGTGACGAGAGGCTCAACCAGAATGTGCTGAGAAATTGACTGAACCAATATGAGACAATGGTTTGTGGGATTCCAAAATGTACCCAGACTCATTCAAAGAAGAGCTTGGAAGTGGCCTCTGCTGTGATGCTCTTCTTGCTGGTGGCCAGAATCACCATCTTAGAAAGGAAATCAACAACCACAAAAAAAAAGTCATTTCCCCACTTGGTGGACAGGAGGCCCAACATGTAGTCCATTAAGATGGATTCCCATGGTCTGTCAAGAGTAGGCATTGGGGTTTACAGGCCCTGTTTTTTAGTGGCCGGTTTGGCAATAACATAGGCAGTGAAGGACCTGATATACTTGCTTACCTCCTGTCGGAGTTTCGGCCAATAGAAATGTTTCTGCAAGATTTCCACTATATTTTTGATGCTGAAGTGTCCTGCCACCCGATTGTAGTGGGTTTCCTATATCATCTTCACTCACTCGCTTGATGGAACACATATATGGCCCAGACGACATAGCAGCCCATCCTGAAGATGTAAATTAGCGAAAAATGATTTTGCGCCCAACATTTGGTAGGTGGTGGCAAAGTCTGAGTCTATATCATAGAGTTGGGGCCATCAAGAGGTCTCATGGCCACAAGAGTCTAGTACCATGGTGAGTGTCGCGACTGGCAGTCTGCTAAGGCAATCAATGATATGGTTGGTGCTTCATGTTTTATACTTGATGTTGAGGTGGATTTGGATAAAGTATGTGGACCACTTCTGATGGCGGACATTATACAATTTGTCTTGTGTTTGCATGAACTGCAGTGGCTTATGATCAATGTTGATGACTGTCTCCTTCCCAAGAATGTAATTTCTCCACTGGCGGCAGGCTTGCACAATGGAGTAAATTTATTTGTTGTAATTCAGGTACTTACAAACAAGATCTGATAGTGTCTCACTATGATAGGACATGAGGTGGCTGTGATGAGTGAGAAGGATGCCCACAACATAGTCTGAAGCATCTGTATTGATCTCGAAGGGATGTTACAGGTCTGGTAGTGAAAGTAGTGGGGTTGAGGACAAGCGCTGCTTCAAATCATCGAACACTTGTTGTTGGGACCGACCCCACACAAATTTTGCCTTAGCACCACCCCTGGTTACTTGGATGAGGGCCCATGCAATATGGGATAATCCCAACACGAACCTATGGTAGAAATTGACAAGGACCAAGAAGCCCTGAAGCTCAGTGAGTGTGGTTGGGTCTTGCCAGTCACAGATGAATTGGATCTTGGTTGGATCCATATGTATGCCATGTTGATAACCGATGTAGCCCAGGTAATGGACCCTGTCCATGCCAAAGGAACATTTTCCCAAGTTGGTGTATAGCTTGTGTTGCTGCAGTTTGTGCAGAACCTGTTGAAAATGTTGTAAGTGTTCTGCCCAAGTCTTGATGTAAATGAGAATGCCATCCAGATACACCACTACAAAAGTATTGGTGAATGGTCACAGGATATCGTCCATCATCCTCATGAAAGTAGTTGGAGCATTTTTCAAACCAAAGGGCATGAACAACCATTCAAAAAGACCTTCCTTTGACTTGAAGGCGGTCTTCCATACATATATATGTTTTATCGGGACCTGGTGATAGCCAAACTTCAGATCAATCTTACTAAAGTATTTGGTCTCCGTGAGTTGATCGTGGAGGTCGTCGATTCAAGGAACCGGGTACCAGTTTCTGACTGTGATTTTATTCATGGCCCGATAATCAATGCAGAGTCACCAAGTTCCATCTTTCTTTTATACCAGCACGATTGAGCTCCCGCAAGGTGATGAGATGGGATGGATGTGCCCCTTGTGGATCATTTATTGGATCTGTCACTTGATATCCTCATTCTCTAACAAAGAGCAGTGGTAGACTGGCCCATTGGGAAACAATGTGTCAGGGGTCAGATCGATGGGGTGCTTGACCTGATAGTGCAGAGGTACCCCGATAGGTGAGGAGAAGATATCCAAGTATTCTTCCATGACCTTATCCACTTGCTTCTGCTATGTGCAGAGGTCGGTCATGGAGACCCTATATGTGGTTGCGATCTTTCACTCATTCTGAGAGTGAATCACGAAGAAGACAAACTTCCTCATCTGAGAGATGACCTTCCTTCATTGCTTGGCAAAGATCAAGGAAATAGCACTAGGTGGGACTGCCTCGGGTATCCTATACAATTTCTTGTTCAAAGTAATAATAACACCGCGAGGCCTAGATTCATATACAACATGGTGTTTACATAAATATGGTTGGCCCAAAATAACATTACAAACTTTGAGATGGGCAACATCATACAATACCTCGTCTTTGAAGGGATTGATGTCGTATGACAGGCGACATTGTTGGCTGACGCGGATGTCGCTTCCTTGGCGAAGCCATCCGATGGTGTAGGGATGTGAGTGTGGTGTTGTTGGCAGGGCGAGTCTCTTGACAAACTCTATTGAGATGAGTTTATTCTGGCTACCGCTATCAACGATGAAGTGCAGCGGGGTACCACTTCTCGGTATCTTTATTTTTCTTTTCAGTGTCCTTCTTTCCTTGCGACTGGACTGGTTGTTCTGATGTGGTCTGTATTTTCTCTATCCTTTTTTCTATGGGTTGGGGCCACCCTTTCCTAGATTTTGTTGTGAGGGGTTCCCAGGTCCAAATTGTCATGTCTTTTGTTTGAGCTTCTGCTCGATTTTGACGTCATATCGATACGCCTCGCCCAAGGATGAGATGTCCAGAAACTCCATTTCGGCCTGGTTGTATCTATGTATACCGTCATGATACTTGAGCACCAGATGTCGCTCAAAATATTTGATACCCATCTTGGTGCGCAAGGTATGGAAGATATTTGTGAACTCGGGCACTGCTTGGTCTCTTTCCTACTGTAGTGCGGTCCATTTTGTGTACATGTCATCATAACTGCCAACATGGTAGTATTTTTCCTTAATAACATCCCTGAAGGACTCCCAGGTGACCGTGACTGTAAATAATGATGGTTCCTTTGTTTCCTTCTGCTCACGAAAAGTTTCCCACCAATATTTGACATGGGAAATGACTTTGAGGAGTGCAAAAGTAATATTTTCTCTATTCGAGAAGTTATGGAAAGAGAAATACCCTTCTAGCAGATTCAACCATTTTTATACAACATCGACGCCTATCTAACCTTCAAATATAGGAATATCGAAGTTTATTTGTACCTTGAAGGTGTCGATGCCTTTGTTTGAGGAAGATGTGTCGTTTATTGGTAGCCGCCAAAGGATTTGTGCAAAACTATCCATCATCTCGTTCCTATGTTCCATGAGGGATTCCTCAAGCAACATTTTGAAGGGATCTTGTGTCCTGTATTATTTCTTTTCTCCTACCTTGAGAGGTCACTTGGGCGTGCAAGATATTTTTTCCTCAAGAGAAACAATCTTGAAACCCAATTCTTTGTACCCTGACCTCGTTGGGGACATGCATTAAGAATGACAAGGAGCAGACCACTCTGATACCACTAATCCATATTTTATGAGCAGAATGAAATGAATACATATTATTTTCAAAATATGCTTAACACAGAATAACATATATACATTAAAATTGGTTTCTATTCAATAAGGAAATAAGCTGAAATTGTAAAATGAAACAAAAACCAAGCTTATTAGAATGGTGGTGACTTATCTCTGAGAAGAGATGTGACAGTTACGCTCATTCGAAAGAAGATGATTACAATGAGGATCTGAAGGCATTTTTACAATAAACATGAATGTCAAAAACCATAGACATCCAAAAACCTAACCCTAGGAGATGAAGCGCCGAAATTCATGTGGGCCCCATTTTGGTAAGTTAGTACATCAACTTCCCGGGGTCGTAAATTTTGCATACGATCTCCATTTTAGGTGCACTACACATGTTAGAAATTTTTATTCGAGGACTACACATGTTGTCGTCAAACTCTAGCTCCATCTTCATTCTAACTGTGGCAAGCCCTAAAAACATTTTTTAGGGCCTCAAAACGACCCCAAAAGTCAGGGACCCAAAAACTAGGAAAAAGTTGCCAAAGTGGAAAAATGCCAAATGAGCCAGTTGGAATAGGTGGGAGGCCACCGACATCCATATGGATCAGTGGATGACTTTTATCTTGGGTGGATCCAAATGCACATCCTACTCATCCATGATGTATCTCAAAAATTGGATTCTCTTTATGCCAAAGGAACACTTCTCCAAATTGGCATATAACTTGTGTTGTCATAGGGTGCCCAAGACTTGTTGAATATGCTTCAAATGTTCCTCCCAAGTTTTGTTGAAGATGAGTATGTGATCCAGATACACGACCACAAAGGAGTTTATGAATGGCCAAAATATGTCATCCATCATTTGCATGAATGTGGTCGGGGCATTAGTGAAGCCAAAAGGCATGACCATCCACTCGAAGAGACATTCATTAGACTTGAAGGTTATCTTCCATACATCAGTTTTCTCAATCGAGACCTGGTGGTATCTTGCCTTCAGATCAATCTTATTGAAAAACTTGGCTCCCTTGAGTTGATCGAGAAGATCATCAATCTGGGGGATTGGGTACCGGTTATTAATTGTGATCTTATTCAAGGCTCTATAATCAATACAAAGTCTCCATGTCCCGTTCTTCTTCTATACCAGAACAATTAGGCTCCCGCAAGGTGAGGAGCTTGGTCTGATGTGACCCTTCATAATTAGCTATTGGATTTGGCATTTTATTTATTCATTATCCATAACAAAAAAAATGTACACAAGGTCGTTAGGCAGAGGAGCATCGAGTGCCAAATCAATTGAGTGATTTTCCTGACAGTGCATAGGCACCCTAGTAAGCGAGGAAAATATGTCTTTGTTATATTATACTATCTTGTCCACCTATTGTTGCTATGTAGAGAGACCTCGTGCAAAGGTTTTGGCGGTTGCAATGACCTTATATTCACCTTCCAACCGAACGATAAAGGGGACAAATCTCCCAGTCTGAGAGGCCACCTTTCTGCATTGCTTCATGGAGATCAAAGAGACTGTAGTAGTTGGGACTACCTCAAGTACCCTATAGAGTTGATCTCCTAAAGTAATAATGACACTACGGGGCCTAGATTCATAAGAAACCCGACGCTTCCACATTTATGGTTTTCCCAAAAAAAATCACAAACTTCAAGGGGGGAAACATCACACAATACCTCGTCTTTGAATGGTTTGATGTCGTAGTGTAGGCGACATTGTTGGTTGACACAGATATCACATCCCTGGATGAGCCAACCGATGGTGTATGGTTGAGGGTGCGGTGTCATTATCAGTTTCAACCTCTTGATGACCTCTATTGAGATTAGGTTCTTATGGATACCACAATCAACAATGAAATGGAGTGGGGTCACATTCACCCACATCTATGAGTGGAAGAGGAGCTCCCCTTCTTCAGGCTCCTTTGGTTCCTCTGGCTGGACATTTTTGGTAGCGATGGTGAGATTGGGTTATGTGTCAATGANTGAGGGTGCGGTGTCATTATCAGTTTCAACCTCTTGATGACCTCTATTGAGATTAGGTTCTTATGGATACCACAATCAACAATGAAATGGAGTGGGGTCACATTCACCCACATCTATGAGTGGAAGAGGAGCTCCCCTTCTTCAGGCTCCTTTGGTTCCTATGGCTGGACATTTTTGGTAGCGATGGTGAGATTGGGTTATGTGTCAATGATATGTTTTCCCTTTTCTAGTTATGAATCAGAGTCTGAGTCAGCATCCGACCCTAAGGCTCTTGTCTCAGTAGATAATGATTGTTTGGAACGACATTCATCTGTATTGTGCCAAGGGATTTTGTGGAACTTGCAACCACTTTCAAGTGTCCTTCTTCAACTTCCCATTACCCTTCTTTGTTGGTGGCTTGGACTGGTTGTCCTGGGACTAACCATCCTTTCTTTGTCCTTTGCTCTAGGAGTTAGGGCCACCCTTATCGCGCTTTTGTTGTGATGGGTTTGCATAACCAAAATCTTGCTTATTCTTTTGCTTGAACTTCTTCTCGATCTTGAGAGAATATCGTTAAGTGGCTCCCAATATGGAGATGTCTAGAAACTCCATATATGTTTGGATGTACCTGTGTAGGCCACTATGGTACTTTAAAACCAGGTCCCACTCAAATTATTTAATACCAAGCTTTGTGTACAAGGTATTGAATATGTTGGTGTTCTCCGACACCATTTGGTCGCTTTCCTAAAAAAGGAGTTGTCCATCTCATGTACTAGTCTTCATAGTTTCCAACAAGGTAGTATTTCTCCTTGAGGGCATCAACAAAAGTTGCCCAAGTGGGTCCTAGCCCAAAAATTGCAAACTCATCCTTGGCATGTTTCTCAAAATAAGTCTCCCACTAATCTCTGGCATGGGGAAGGGCCTTAAAGAGCGTGAAGCAGATTTTTTCACTGTTGGAAAAAATTTAAACAGAGAAATAACCCTCTAGCGGACTTAAATTTTTTTCCAAAGTGTAAGAAATAACCCTTTATTTAGCCTTCAAATAAAGGAATATCAAAGTTAACTTGTACCTTACAGGGTGTCGCACCTTTGAAGTGACCATTGGTTGAAGGTGCCTTTGTTGTTGTCAGAAGTCGTCAAAGGATCTGGGCAAAATTATCCATCATCTCATTCCTTTATCGTGCGAGGGCTTCCTCGAGAAACAATTTGATAGGATATCCTACTCTGTCATCCCTATTTTCTTCCACCATGGGAAGTTGCTTGGGTGGGAAAGAGTGGTTTCCCTCAAGAGAAACAAGATTTGAGAACAACATGAAGAAATAAATATAACAAATATTTAACAAGGAAGGAGATATTGCAAGGAACACAGTAATACAGTGAAACTCAAATTCTATTAATGATTGTTTGGAATACAAAAGACTATAAAATGCAAAGCACACAAACTAGATAGAATGGTGGTAGCTTATCTCTGAAGAGAGATTTGTCATCTATGCTCATTCACAAGAATCTAATTACAATGAGGTTCCAAAGGCCTTTTTAACATAAAGAATAAATGAGAAAACCATTAACATACAAAACCCTAACCCCAGAAGATGAAACGCCAAAAAGTTTGTGGGCTTAGATGGGGGTAGTTGATATGTCATCTTCTTGAGGGCGCAAATTTTTCATACGATCTCCATTTGGGGCACTTGGTACCCCATTGGAAAGGTATAGCCGAAGAGTATACATTCTAAATTTCCCAATACATCCCAAATACGATCTATTGGGCACTGCCACGTCAAAAAAATGTTGTTCAGGGCCTCTAAATGGTCCCGGGATTTTGGGACCCAAAGAACTACAGAAAAACTGCCAAGATGGAAATTGTAATTTGAGAAAGTTGAATAGGTGGGCGACCACCGATGTCCACCTAGATCATATAAGGAGTTGGCGTCCATTTCTTTGAATGTTTTTTTTCTTCTTATCCTTTTGTCCAAGGTATTCGTGCTCGTGAAATGTTCCCTACCTTCACAAAGCTTTGGGATGATATTATGTAGGAAGACATCATATTGGAGTCTTGTTTAGCATGGAAACATAAAGTAGAAGAATTAGTCTTCATCAAGAAGATGAAGAAGGGAAGCAAGAAAGGATATATGAAGGGTAAAATGGAAGGCTCAAATCTAGGAAAGAAGGGTTTGAGTAAGATGAAATGTTTTAGGTGTCACCACTTAGGACCTTATCCCAACCAACATCTGGAGAAGAAGAAGAGAAATGATAAGTAGCATATACAGGATGCATGGATTGTAGATACTATAGCAAGAGTGGATGAGTTGTCTTTCTAGATTGAGATTGCCTTCACAATGGTCTCTTGTTTATCTTCTAACATTGTACCAAGTGTTCGATGGTGTGTAGATAGTGGGGCATCAAGACATATGAATTATAACAAAACGCTCTTCAACATAATTTAGGAGCAAGAGGGAGGTACAAGTGTGGAGTTGAGTGATGATGCTTCTTATCCTATGAGAGGATTGGACTCCATTTCCATTCGGATGCTATCAGGTGATGTTCTTGAGTTGAATGATGTTCTATGTGTTTCTAGTTTGAAAAATAAATATTATTTCAATTTCTTGTCTAGTAAATATTTGGTATATAGTTCTATTTGCATGACAATATTTCCCTATTAGTGATTGTAGGCTAGTAATTCCAAGGAATTTGACTAGAGGTGTGCTAGACGATGGCCTTTATAGGCTGCTTGCTAATCCTCTGGCACTTGTACATTCCAACAAGAAGTTGGATGATCCTTCTAGCTCTGAGGATTCATATGTAGGTCATGGATGGTAGGGTGCCATGGAGACAATTTCAAAACCTAGGGATTGATTATAGTATTACATTTAGTGGGAGAGTTGTAGATTACAGGGACATGGTTGTTGGATTCCTTCAAGTTGAGGGACTTAATTGCGATTATAATTTTCCTTCAGGATTCTCTCATAAAGAGGGAGGTGACCTTGTTGAGGTTAATGCTTCAATTGGCAAAGCTTTTGAGGTGCATGGGCGAGATATCTGTGATTACAAGTTGTTGACAATTTTGGCCCGTGATGTTGAATTGAGGGATGATGGATTTAGGTAAGTAGCTTCCGATCTAGAATTATGCTCATTTATATTCACCATTGGTCAGTGTTCTTTAAAGGTTTGATATGCTATGAAAACAACCTATTTTGTTGGATAGAGTGAGATTTCCATAGCTTATAGGACCATTATTCTGACATAGTAGAATATTGTGGTGCGTATAGACGTGAAGTTTGATGAGGATGTGAGGTAATCTAGTTCATAGGGTTCTCCTTCAAATATTGAAAAGAGAGAGGAGGTTTTTGTTCTAGAGGTTGTTGCATAGGTCAGAGCTAGGTATAATTCAGGGGTGGACAAGGTGAGATTGGGGGTATATATTCCCTCACCTTCTACTCCAATACGTAGGAAGTTGAGATGGATCACCAAGACATTCAAGGATGTTGATGTCTATAGCATTGAACATGTATTTCCGCACAATTCTAAGTGTCTAGACGTGTGGAAGTCAACCAAATAGTTCTACCTTGAGACTTTACTTTCATTTAAGCAATTATTAAAGTAAAGTGTTTTTATTAGTGAGTTGAGTTTTATTTAAAGAAACAATTTAACTAGAATTAGTCAATTAAATAATAGTCATTGATCTCAAGTGATGTGAGAAGTAATATCAACCATCAATCACTTTGGAGATTAGGGTTAGGTCATACCTCAATATTATAAAATCAAGGCAAGGGTGAAGGAGAAGACACTTGATACATTGATACAGAGCAAAGAAGGAATTTTTCTCAAAGACTTGGATCACGAAGGATTGTGATTCAAGGAGATATTGGATAGGTGGAGAAGGACTTCCATCCAGAGATCGGG
>JASDQU010790175.1:66298-76761 GCA_032191745.1 Picea mariana | reverse complement strand
ATTAGGGTTAGGTCATACCTCAATATTATAAAATCAAGGCAAGGGTGAAGGAGAAGACACTTGATACATTGATACAGAGCAAAGAAGGAATTTTTCTCAAAGACTTGGATCACGAAGGATTGTGATTCAAGGAGATATTGGATAGGTGGAGAAGGACTTCCATCCAGAGATCGGGTCAAGGAGAAGACAAAACATAGACAATCACAAGTGGGTTTCATCAAATTGAAGTTGTGCTAGCAAGGTCACACCCTACTAATTTTCTATACATTCTTTGAGTGTGTGTACGTGGGTTTCAGTGGAGACATGAATGTATACACAAGTTTTCTTAAGGAAAGACACGTACATCTTGGGAAACATGAAATACCAAGGTTGTACAACAGATCAAGAGTTTCTAGGGTTTGCAAGTACCGTTTATGTTGATTTTTCATATGCGATATTATATGAGATAATATTGTATATGAGATGATGTGATGGATCCTATATGATGTTTATGAGATTCATTATTGGTTCGGTATTATGATGATGAATGTTCCAAATATATAAAGAACATAAAGGAACATATGGTGACCATCCATGAAAGGATGTGTCTCTAAAAATTATAATAACTATTTATTATTATTATTATTATTATTATTATTATTATTGTTATTAATTAATAATTATATTATTAATTATTAATATGGGAGAATGTCTTCCCGATGTTGTCCAAATATCAACACTCCCTCTCAGCAAGGGATACATTCTGCACCTCAAGCACCTCGATTCCATAAGACTGTGCTTGAGACATTCTCCTCAGTGAAATCAACATGATCACTCTGGAGAATGTATGCCTGATGCTTTAACTTCAACACTCCTTCCGAGCTAGGGAGACATTCTACATCATGCCAAGATTCTTGATTTCAAACTCTAAGGCCAAATCCCTTTTACACTTGTCAATGAGCCTTTGTTGATGTAATCATCTCCGACATGCACCAAGTTGATGTATACTTCTCCCACTTAGCACCTAGTTGATGTATGCTTCTTCCACATAGCACCTCGGGTCTCCAAATATCCTTGTCAAGTCACATGATCAAGGATAGAGACCACACATGGGTTATTATTATTAACCAAGTCAGAATGGCCATCTAAGAAGAATTCTCGATGCTAATACACAGAGAACATAAACACCCTGGGCCATTCACCACTAGCCAAATCGGCATGGCTATTCCTGTGAATGAATGTATCATCTTCCTCAACCAATTTAGCATGGCCCCTATAGGAGGATTTCTACCCAATGCTAATAGCTGGAGAACATCAATGCCATAGGCCATTCACCCCTAGCTAAATCAACATGGCTAATCCTGTGAGTGAATGTATCATTCTCCTCAGTCAAATCAGTGTGACCCCTCTGAGATAATTTCTCCCCGATGCAGCCACCTGGAGAAAGATCAACACCTCGAGTCTTTTCCACTCCTTGTCAAATCAACATGACTAAGGAGAAATACTACGCTTGGGACATTCACCACTAGACAAATCAACATGTCTAATCCTATGAGTGAATGTATCATTCTCCTCAGTCAAATTAGCATGACCCCTCTGGGAGAATGTCTACTTGATGCTACTCATCTGTGGATGTGTATTGGAGCTTCACAACTCCCTTCTGCATCATGTGTCATATGAATTCCTACAAGAAACTTATGAATCCACGATGATACACGATTTACAATACTGGCTACTATATAATTTTCCTCTATTGTCCTTCTGAATGAATTCCTTCATTGAAACAAGGGAATCCTCTCCAAGAGGTCTCATATATCCTTAAGGTCTAGCCTCATGTATATCATTCTTGGAGGACTTCTCTCCCATCTAAATCTGAATCCGAAGAGGAATCCTTTATGAATGAAAGTCTCTAAGCAACTAACTCTCTCTGAGATCAATCCCACTCCGAGTCTACATTCTCCCTCTGAAACTTGACTGCCTCTGAGGCTATATAGTCTTCGGCATCACCTGCTCCCTATGCATATGTTGAGCTCCTCTTCTTCTTCATTGCATGGATTTGCACAACTCTATGTCTAGATAGTCTTTCTTCGTGTTGCTTCCTACAACCATCATTATGGATCCTTCTCAAAGCTATTACATGTGATCTGCCCGAAACAAGAAACAAGAACAACAAAAAGCATCTCTTTAGTAAACTCTATAACATCACTAAGTAATTACACTCAGAAAATTTCAACTACTTAGAAACTTCAGTCTCTTCATTAGACCACTTCCCACATGTGAGATATAAAAAATATGCGTGTCTATTGTTGTGTCTTTCAAGTGTCTTTTTATAGTAATATTAAATTGATCCAAAGAAACACATCTTTTTGAAAATTAAATTTAAATTTAATTTTCTTTCTTATAAATAGTTGGAGAATACAACATTGATTTAGTTATAATCCATCCATATAGTATTTGATTTTGTTAAATTGTTACTCCATAATTCATGTGATTCTTTGCATAAATTAAGGTAGAAGTAAATAAGTAGTACATTCTTCATATTTAGGTAATTAGACATTTTTACTAGAAATTAATGCCCAACATAATTTATGGAATTCTTTCTATAATTTAGGTAGGAGTAAAATAGGTAATTAGACATTTTTACTAGAAATTACCGTCCACCATAATTTAGGGAATTCTTTCTATAATTTAGGTATGAGTAAAAGGTAAATATGTTGTACATAGATATTGTAACAACCCCATAAATTTAACACTCCCAACATTTTACTCTACTCTCATTTTCCTGGGCCCTCTGGTGAGGGAGTCAAGCCCAGTCTCACTTTGATACCATGTTGATTTTTCATATGAGATAATATTGTATATGAGATGATGTGATGGATTCTATATGATGTATATGAGTTTCATTATTGGTTCGGTATTATGATGATGAATGTGTCAAATATATAAAGAACCTAAAGGCACATATGGTGACCATCCATGAAAGGATGTGTCTCTAACAATTATAATAACTATTATATATATATATATATATATATATATATATATATATAATTAATAGTTATATTATTTATTATTAATTGGGAGAATGTCTTCTCAATGTTTTCCAAACATCAACATCTTATATGTTTTATGTATTTCTCAATGGGCCATTTTCCTAGGTACAAGAGCCCTCGCAAGCTTTGAACTTATTTAAATGATAAGCTTAGTTGATGGACAAAATATCTTTGTGTCTTGTGCATGATATTTTTAGTTTCTAGTATTGCTTCCACTATCTTTATTTGAGTTGAATATTCTAGCAAGTGTATGTTGTTTTGTGAGATTCTCATTTGATTTACAGGAAGGAAATCACTAGATAACAAGGTACCTAGGGCCGAAGTAGGGATTTCAACATGGTATTAGAGCAATCGCTCTAAGAGGAAGCCAGATCTCAGATCCATATCAGGTGATAGCATATCTATCATATCTACAAGGATATCTTAGCATATCCATAACCAATAGGTAGAAATCAAGGTTTGGATTTCAGGGAAATAACAATTCTAAGGAAGAACAAGGGTCTTGCAGTTGTATGGATTTGTATGCAGGTTAAAAAAGGAACAATCACATACATACATGGGTTTCTTTGGAGAGAGTGGCATACACCTGGGTTTAATTAAGGAAATTCACGTACATAAATGGGTTTCAATGGTGACAGACGCATACAGGGTTGTACATGTTAGTACAGGGGAAGTTTCAGCGACAATTTATTTCCAGGGAAGTTTATCAAGTCTAAGGGATGGCATCAACAAGTCTCGGAGTTGAAGATAGGTTGGATGGAGCATCCAACTTCCTGTCTTGGAAAACAAGAGTGAATTTGGTATTAAAGGAGTGTGACCTTTGGGAGTTAGCAGACAAAGCAGTTGTTTCACCGACAGATCTAGTAGCTTTGGCAGCTCATGAGAAGAAGGAGATCAAATTAGATAAGAGGGATATCTTGGATTCAATGAAGGATCATCTTATTCCTCACCTATCCAAGAAGAATATGGCCAAAGAGATGTTTGATGCCTTGGTAGGTTTATTCCAGAGCACTAACATGAATAGGAAGATGGTATTAAGAAAGAGACTCAGAGCTATGCAGATGTCAAGATCTGAAAATGTTACCAATTATTTCATGTGGATCACTAAGGTACATGATCAACTTGTAGCCATAGGGGAGAAAATGGATGATGTAGAGCTCATGAATGTGGCATTGAAGGGTGTTCCCAATTTTTGGGAACCATTTGTCAAGGGAGTTTGTACTTGGGAAAAACTCCCAGGTTGGCAGAGGCTTTGGGATGATTGCATCGAGGAAGAGACTCGAGAGGATTCTAAAGTAAGCAAGTAGGAATATGAAGAGGAGGAGAACTTGGCCCTTTTCAGTAAGACAAGAAAGGGAAAAGGAAAGGGTTCCAAGGGTAACAGTGAGGATTCAACCTCACATCTAGGTAAGAAGGACTTGAGTAAAATCAAGTGCTTTGTGTGCACAAGTATGGGAACTATGCATCATAGTGTCCAGAGAATAAGGGGAAAGGGAAGATGTAGACAAAAACATCAACAGAGATGTAGCTAGATGAGTTTGCAACAAATTTTGAGAATGAATTCTCAATGTTCTCATGCCTCTCTACCAACACCAACTCAAGGAGTGCTTGGTACTTAGAAAGTGGTACTTCTAATCATATGATAGAAGCACAAGAGCTATTCAACAGTCTAACAGAGGACTCAAGGACCCAAGTGGAGCTTGGTGATGATGCCAAGTATGCAGTAAAGGGAAAGGGAACTATCATGTTTCAACTTGATTCAGGGTTTTTTTTAGAGGCCCAGGATGTGCTTTATGTACTTGAACTAAAAAAGAACTTGATCTTAGTTTTAGTTTTAGAGGATAAGGATTTTACCATTACTTTTTAGAGAGGGAAAGTACTTGTATGTTCAGAGGGAGCTATACTTGACATAGTATTGAGAATTGGTGTCAAATAGGGCAGGTTATATAGGTTGCAGGGTAAGCCTTATAGTGGGTCCAAGGAAATCTTGGATCACAGATCGATGTCAGTGGTAGATGACGAGTATCAGGAATATCCAAAGGGTGAGCAGAGTTCACAGACTTCTAGTTTGTGGATTCAACCTTTATATGGGAAGAGTGTTGGGCCATTTCATCCTTGCACGCATCCTTCTTAATGTTGGAGGTTCTAGACCCAGGGTTCGTCCAAATTTGACCAACAAAACCCCCAAAGCATCGACATATCAATCTTCAACCAATGTCGAAGAAGGTCTCACCTGAGACACAATGAGGAATCACATAAACCATCTAGTCTTGTGATGGGGATGAAGGACTAAACACACAGGAATCCATCCAGGATGACATCCATACTCTCCATTAACAACAATTTACTATTATCAATATGTAAGACAATACACACACATATCAAAATAACACATGAGTGACACATAATATATCGAAATTGTTGAAACTTTGTTACTCCTCCCATTCCATTAAACATAGGCATACAATAAGAAAAACATACTTGACAACAACAAATTATCATGTCTTCTTTAGAAAATTCCCCATAGTTACAATATATTGTACCATGTGCATCCTTTCAGACCTTAGACATATGAAAAACTTAGACTTATATTCAGAAGCATTACAATGTTATAATACTATAGAGGCTCAGAGAGAGCTCAACAACACAAAAAATAGAAACTTAGTGAATCCTTTAAGTAAGTGTGTAACTCCATTTATGATGTCGTTGCTTCCTTTTATATCTTTCTCTGCTCAGGGGCTCTATCTCTTTCAATTCTACTCCACTTTTTCTATTGACTAACAATCTTGCACAATTATATTTCCTACGTGCATTCCACATATCCTTCATGGAATAACGGAAAAATTAACTACCTCTCTAGCCCCATGTTCCCTTGTGTTGTTGGAAGTAATCATTCGAGAATATTTTCCGATGATTTCTTTCTTGATTCGAACGTGCGTCTTCTTGATTTTTGGTGAACATAAAAACTTGGAACGACGTGCATTTGATAGACCTCAAACTTGGCGTGCAATATCAAAAATTGGTTCAGCACGTACTTCTTTTCATTCTCTGTTCTTTTGCTTGGGCATGCAAAAAAATGGAATGGGCATGCACAACTTCATTGGTGCACGTGCGTGAGATTAACCCAAAAAATTGTGTGCCAATAAGCCCCCACCATGATTACTTTTCCCATCCCCAATCCAACTGCCTCATGGAATGACCGTCACAATGGACCGAAATTTCTTGAGTAAGAGAAAATCAACATTATTGGACCAAAGGCTCAAATTGAACTATGGCTATAACCGGGTCTAAGTAAGAGAAAATCATATATCCAGGTTGTAGTTGTAACTTGTCATTTGAAACTGATCCAGAATTGATTCAAACATGTTGGTAGAGTTCATGTGGATAGAGGGTATACTCTTCCCCTTTGATGGCGTGTGTGGTGATGTATAAGGGTTATGTTTAAAGCACACCATCCATACACCACCTTTTTATATGAAAAAAAAAGCTTCAGTTCCTTCAAGAGAGAGCATCATCGTCTGCTTGTCTTTTTGTTCTGGTAAGACGAAACAAAAGACATAGTCCTCCTAGCTTGGTGGGATGGAGAGCTCGTAGCTTCGGTCTATCCATGTCAACAAAGGTGATTAACCATGGTGATAGTTCAACCAGTTTCAGGCTTAGAGAGCTAGTGAATTGTCACAAGTACGAAGCACAGCTCAGGGAACTGTGTGGGCCTAAGTTGTATCTTGGTGGGGAAGAATGGGGCATCTATGTGAAAACTGAATTGTGGGTTCTTGTGCTTCTTGGAATAATTGGGAGGGACAGAGTCTTGATAGTATTATAAGCCATGCCATGAAAGAGAATCTAGGAAAATGGATGAGGATGAGGGAATGGGGGAATTTCCAAGTGAATGATGGAGGAATTCACATGCAGAAGTTGGAGAGTGTGGGGCGTGGATAATTTCTCCAATGAGTGCATAAGGGAAGTAGTATATATATATATTGGAGGTTTGGGGAAAGGGAAAGTTGGAATGACAGAAAGTTTCGATGGAGCTGATGGAATGGATAATATTGTGTAAAGTTGCAGTGAAGCATCACCAATGGGGAGATCAACTTTCAGATCTGTCATACTGGTGATGTTCCTTGTGGGATGTGGCATCATAATTGACAACATACATGTGTCATGTGTGAGATTCCCAAATTATATTTCTTAACCTTTCAATGAACTGGATCACCATGGAACTCAATCGAGCCTCTTATGAGTTCATGGTCAGGGCACTTATGTCAGAACATCGACCTGATTTGGAAAATATTGGAAATTTGTAAAACTGTCAATCCATCCAATCTGCATGTGTGTCTAGAGGGTGCGATTTGATGCCACAAAGGAAAATTATGCCAAATATATATTCTTATATCTGTTGTGCATCATACTCTAACCCTATTCTACATAACTTCATAACTCAGAGGGGGAGCTAAGTGACGGTTTACCATGTGGGTTGTATTACAACTTCAATCTATTGCCATTAATAAGTCCTTTGAGTGATTGTCCTTGTAATGTTTCCATCTTGGTGGTACCTGCTTCATTGATGTAGACTAGCCGGAAAGGACCCAACCAACACATATGTATCTTGCCAGGGTGCTGTAAATATTTTTTGTCATGCAACAAAACTAAAGAGCCAGGCTAGAGGCATTTCTGGGGGATGTTGCAATCATGCCATGCCTTTTTCCTCTCATTTTCAACCACCTGGCTGAATCTCTCCATCATACGGTCCTCCTCGAGATCCATGAGTTCATCTAACTTGTCTTGAAGGGATTCTTTATCTTCTATCTCTATTCTAGGGAAACTTGGAGGCCGGGAACAAAAAATTCTAGTGGCACGACTGCTTATTTTCCATGGACTAATCTGAATGGCATGTGTTTTGTCAAACTTTTGCATATTGTTTGATAAGCCCATAATACTGCAAGGATCCTTTGATCCCAATAGTCATGTTGCAAATTACAAAACTTGGTTAAATGATGGTCTAAAATTTTATTAAAATCTTCAATCGTACCATTAGCTTGAGGGTGATAGGGAGTACTCTTTTGGTGATGGAGCATGAACTCTTGAGTGAGTTTTTGAATTGTCACGTTCAAAAAATGTGATCCCTAGTTGCTCATCAACACCCGTGGACAACATAATCTAGTAATCACATTTTCAAAAATGAATCACATCGTTGTTTTTGTTGTATGATCTTTAATTTGCACAACTTTGGCCCATCTTGTTATATATTTGATAGCGATGATGATGTAGCGCACCCATGTGCGATGCATGGGGTGATTGATGGGACCCACAAAATCTATTGCCCATTTTTAAAATGGCTCTAGCGCGGTCACTGGAAACAAAGGAGGCTCATCTCTTCAACATGAATTTCCAATTCGTTGCCACATGTCATAATGCTTACAATATTCCTTGGCATCTGCAAAGAGTGAGGGACACCAAAGCCTTGCACACAAAAACTTGCATGTTGTAGCCTTGCCTACATTGTGTCCTCCAAGAATATCCTCATATGATTCATATAGAATGGGGTCTCGTTCATGTTCTAATGTGCAATAGAACAGGATGCCATATGCACCCAATTTATACAACTACCCAACAATCAACTGATAATATTCACTATGCATTACCAGTTGATGATGTTGAGCCTGGGTATACCCTAGTGGTACATGTCCTGACATGAGAAATTCAAATATATTAACCAATTGATCAAGAACTACTTCGAAGAGAAATAGTTGTGCATATTGGAGTTTGTCATCCAAGCTTCAACTCGCCTCTCTTGTCTTGTGCCATGACAGATGATCCGGCCCAACATTAAATTTTCCCAACTTAACCAAAAATTCGAACTCAAACTCCTAAAAAAGTAATAACCAATAGCATATTTGGCCTCCTAATACTGGCTTGTTGACCAAATATTAGAGCACAGAGTGGTCTGTAAAGAATTTGAAAGGGGTCCCCAACAAATAATGGAAAAACTTCTACAATGCATATACAATGGCAAGGCCCTCGTGCTCTATTGTAGTATAATTATTTTTTGTGTTGGAAAACTTGCGGCTAGAAAAATGTACTAGATGGTCAATATTAACTTCGCCCAGTTGTGTCAAAATTGTGCCCAACATAATGGACAAGGCATCTGTGTGGACATGAAAGAGCTTATACTAGTCATGAAAAATGAGAATTGGTGCAGTGACCAGTTTTTCTTTGAGAGTATCCAAGGCTTCCTAGAATTCGGGTGTCCAACTGTATTTAGTATCTTTGCACAAAAATTTCTTCAATGGGGCAACAATTTTAGCATAATTTTGAATAAACCATTGGTTATATCCCGTATGACCCAATTTTGCACACAACATGCGGACCGATGTGGGGGGCACCATATCCAAGATGGCGACGATCTTAGCTTGATCCACCAACAATCCATCCTTGCACACAACATGGCCCAACATTGTTCCAATGGGTGTACAAAAGATGTACTTCTTCAAATTTAATGAAATCTGGAGCTGACGACATCAATCCAACATCAACCGAAGGGATTGAATATTTTCCTTCAAAAAAATGAACACTTCCCAATCATCAAAATAAACCTCAAGAAACTTGTGGATAAATTCCTTGAAAATTGTTACCACTATCCAGGAAAATACTGTGGGGGCATTCTTTAAGCCAAAATGTGTCATAGTGTATGCAAAGGACCCCCATTCTATCACAAAGGTGGTTTTGGATTAATCCTCCTCTATGATCTGAACTTGATGATACCTTGAAAATTCGCCTGTAAAATATTAAGCTTCCCAGGCTCTAACATTTTCCAACACCTCATCTGTGAAAGGTGTAGGGAAAGGGTTGTGGATGCAGGATGTGTTGAGACTTATTAGATCTACACATATTCAAATATCACCATTCTTCTTATGTTTCACAACCATGGGACTAATCCAATAAAACTCCTCCACAAGGACAATGATCCCAACATCCAACATTCGATCCAATTCTTTACACATATTTTGCTTATATTTGGTATTTAATTGACAAGTCCTCCTCTTGACCGGTTTGGAATCCAGTTATCCTACAATTCATTTCATTTCATAAAATCTTTGGGGAGATAAGTCCTTGTATTCCTTGAGTAAGTCAACAACTTGAGTGATTGTCTCCTTATCCTAATAATCTCCAATGACGACGATTTTGGGGGCTTCCTCGGTGCCAATACTAAGTTTCATGGTTTTAATCGGACCATTAGAGTATGGTGCAACCATATGTTCCTTACCTTTGAGTGTGCACTCTCCTTCAAATTATTTGATGTGGATTCCCCATGGGTCATCGCCATCAACATTATCAACATCGATCTTCAAAAGATTGTCTTGAAAAGAAAATAACATTAATCAACATTAAAAACCATATTTGTTGTGAGAGGCATTTTGCCTCTTTTCATTG